>JAVFHW010046951.1:0-10702 GCA_032159205.1 Eurystomus glaucurus suahelicus
CCCCGGAGGGCGGTCAGCGCTGCCGCTGGGTGCTCTCGACCTGTGCCTTGCCTGCCCTGGCGCAGAGGCGTGTGTCGGTGGAGGAACGTGTCCCAAGCTGGCACTCAGAACTGGAGTTTGTGCCAGGCCTGAAGAAGGCCTTGTGCGCTTCAGAACGAGTAAGGCTGTCGTTCGGCAGAGCAGCTTTGTGCAGTCAACGTTTTACAGTCTCAGTAACGTCAGAAAATGCACTCTTTGGAAGGGAAGGTGGCGGTGAAACAAAAACAAACCCGTGTGGTTTTTTAATGTAGTTTGCTACTGGCACACTGTAGCAGTTAACTGCCTAGTGCTCTTACAGCAGTTCATGCTGTGTGTTGCACATGAGATTGCTTAGCTGGATTAATTGTCCGTAGACGTTTAGAGATACTCGTCATGTTTGTGCTTGCTTCTGTTCCATTTATTTTTGATACAGGGTACAAAGTATAATGGACATGCATACCCCAAACACTTACAGGCATTAAATGTTACAGGTCAGGCTGCTGGGTAAACTGCGGAACATTCTCGGTCTGTATTTAAGAACAGGCTATAATGGCAGAGAACTGGTTACTAGCATGTTCTAAGGAAATGAGTAGGGCACAGAAAAGGCTCCAGTCGACTGCCAGTACTTGATGCTGTTGATGTCTAGTGATGTGTTGCTGAGGTTGTCTGATATGAATGTGTGGTTAGTAGTAATGCAAACCAGTGAAGATGAAAATACTGAGGCAACAGTGATTTCCACTGATGAATGATCTTTCAGACCTTGTGTAATAATCATATTCTCATGAGTCATTTTCTAATGCTGAGTAGTGAGTGCTGATACAACTAGTGATGATGGCACTGTGGGCAGAATGTGAGAGGGTTTGATCAGTTGAGCAAGTGGATTCTTCAGCTGTGGCCTAGCTGCTGAGGGAACCAGTGATGTGCTGAAAATCAGTGGTTTTGACAGATAATTTTTTTTCTGTGTGGTGTGAGTGACACTATGTTTTGTTCAGAGGAGCAATGACAAATGAGTGTTTATGAATGAAAAAATCTTCAGAAGGGAAGGGTGATGTCAGGATAGATTTTTTCTGAGTGGTGATATCATAATGGTGTTGGTGTAGTTTTGTTCTTCCGAAGGAATTGTGTTGAAAAAGCAATGTTGCTCTTTAAGCAGGGCTGTGTAGTTTTCTGTAGTTTTTTTGCAGCATGCTGTCTAAGCTTTTCCTTATGTGTCTGAAAATGTCTGTAACTTCTGCCTTCCACCCTGATTCAGCTAGTAAATTTGCAGTGGCAGCAGCTGCTGTAGTTTTTGGATTGTATAGTATGTTGCTTTGCTCAGCAAGACCCATTTTAGTTTTTATTTGACAACATTGAGTTTTTCACAAAGCACTTACTCAGTTGTAGTGAACTTCCCTGTTGGTTGCTGATGAACTCCATGTGCAGTTGTACCCTTTTTTTTCTTGTCTGTAGAGCCTCAAGCCTATGGTGTTGGTGTATGGTGTAGGGATATTGGATGGGGTGAGAAGGAGAAGGGTGGTAATGAAACAAATACACTTAAGATGGAAGAAGAGGCGTACTGTGCTTGATATATTGCTTCACTTCTATAGCAGTGTGAACTTGGTAGTTCTTAATGGTTGTCTTTCTATCGGTGGCTTTGTTCTCATTATGGTAGTTGCTGGGTGGTAAGGTGGTAAAAGTAATCGTGTTCTGAGGATAAAAGCTTCAACACATCTTTCTGCTCAGACTAAATACAATTATTAAATACAGTGATGGAGCTGAAACAAGGAAACTTTGCAGTGAGCAAAAAGACTTTCCTGGTAACCTGAAATTAAAATGGCTGCTGTGGTCAGGTTCCTAAGATCTCTCTCTTTGTGTGTGTGTTTCTCTGTCTGTAGATATGTCTGTGTGTGTTGTTTTAGCGTGCTCCATATAAAGGCAGGCTGGAATTCTGCAGTGATAATTAGCTGTGAGTAGCTGGAGATCTGGTAATGGCTATATGTATTAACACTATAAAGAGTGATTTCCAGGGATTCTTAAACATCAAAAGGCAGCTTGTCATCTGACATTAAGCTGGTAATAATTAACTTACCCGTTTTATTTTACAAAACTACTAACTACCTCTATTTAAAAAAAAAAAAAAAGAATTGTCAGTCCATCGTGTAACTTGGCCATTCTCTATCCTAGCAGACTTGTGTTATCTTCCTTTTTAAATTGTGTAGAGAAGTCCCTAGTAGAATGTTGGTTCTGAACTCTGGAATGTGTGTAGCACTTAATGCAGTTCAATCAACAGACAGTCCCTACCTTTAAATGCTTAAGGGGCGACAGCACCAAGGAAGGTTTTGACAGGAGTCCTGAAGATGTCTGCTAGACAAGCAGATTAAGCTTTCCTGTGCTTTTTTGCTGGTGGTGATTCCTTCTTGCTCCTGAATTGCCCCTTCTTATGTGCTGGCATGCTTTTTTGTACGTCTGTGTGAGGATGTCATCCGGATGAGAAATAGCTACGGAAAAGCTCTATTTAACCCAGGTCAGTTCTTGCTCTATACACAGTTGTCACTGAAGAGCTGTTGAACTGGAATGACGTAAGGAACAGTGAAGGGACAAGCTGTTCACAGAACAGTTCCCCTAAAACCTGCAGTGGAAAGCTCTGCGTGCATAAGCAGCTGTGGTCTCCTCTTCCATACCTAGCACTCCTTCTGTGTGTGCGTGCACTTCACTTGCCCATTTGAAACAATGATTTCTCTCTGCCATCTCAGTTGTTTGCTTTCTTAATGGTTTTGTAGAGTTGCAGGTGGGGGGGATGGTGGGTGTGTGTTCTCCCGAAACTTCTGACAACTTAAAAGAAGTATATGGTGATGATACTCCTGGTTTCAGATTGTTAGAAGTGTGATTCTTAATAAGTTCAGAATAAATGCAATTTGCTAAAACAAATGGTTCCTACAGACTTCCTTTGCTCAGGGAGACAAGCTGCCATTTAATAAAAAATGTGTCAGTAGAGCTTTTTTGTAGCTTGTAATCCACTCCTTGCTTAATGTAAATATAGGGGTTGCCTGTAGGCAAATCTAGGGAGCAAAAAATAAAACTTGGTCTGGTTATTGAAAGATGATTTGAAATGTCAGAAACTGGAAGGCTTTGGTGATGCAGATACGTGGATTCAGGACAGAGAAGTGTGAGAGAAATAGGATAAGGAGTTAATGTTTGTCTACCCTGTTTTGGGGGTTTTAATTTTGTTGTGGGTCTTTGGTTTGTTGTTTTTTTTTTTTTCTTGGAGGCCTGTTTCAGAAAAGCTGAAAACCTGTGAAATGCTTCAAAAAACAGTAGTGAAATTACAGGAACAATTTGCTAATTATTCAAAGTTAGGTTAGTCCTTCAGAATGCTTTGCTAAGTGAAAGGGAACCATTTTATTTCAAAACTGTAATTATTTAGCTAAATGTAAGAACGTTATTGGCTCAAGAGACTAAGGTATCATGGTAGCTTTTTGAGCTCTCTGTGGAAATGATTTAATCTATATTACATAGGTGTAAGTATTTGCATACCATTTCAGTTCTACAGTTCTTTCCATTGAGGTCTTTCCTTTTTCAGAGAGGTTAATGGCCCAACAGTGTACAGTGCAAATGCATCCTTCTAACCTACCTATTTAGCATTGTAATCTAATAATGTATATATGCTTAATTCAGAATTTGTCTTATGCCACTTAAGAGTGCAAAATAATGGATAATCTCCAGGTCTTTTTAAGGTAAAGATAGCTGAAATGATTACTTGCCTCTCTTTAATATATTTTTGAAATATGAAAGTTTTTTTATAAGAGCTTCTGGTGTCATTGAGACACCTGAACAAAATTCATTTCAGAGGTCTTTAAGTCTTTATTTGTGATAGGTGTTAATTTTCATTATTAGCTATTAGGGATTTTAAAAACACATTTATTACTGATTTTAAAAATACTCTGATTCTGTAATTGTAATTCAGATTGCAGTAACTTGGGGGTTTAACTTGTAGGGCTGTACCTCTAGGAACAGTGTTTTTTGCAGATAATTAAGGGTGAAACAGCCAGATTTACAGATCCTTGCCAAGACATTGTGCTGACTGGATGTTTCTTTCACTTTCGAGACCTGTTTTGTTGGAGGGAGATGGGGGGGGGGGGAGGAAGCTGACTTTGTTGTCCCTCTAAAGTACATGACTTTCTATCTTTTTAGCTCTTTGACCTGGCTTCTTGGGGTGAGGTGGGAGTGGATGCCAGTACACGCAAAGGCTTGGGGAATGTGTGGCTGGGGAGTGGTGAGGGGCCTGTGACCACCACCCCTATTGATCACAGCTGTTAGTCTGCACTTTAGTTGTAACTTAAGTTGTACCTGAGTGGTAAAGTTGTAGAATATATCTGTACAGAGAATAAAAATAATCATTGTGCTTTTCTTGATCCTCAGTCTTCTCATAATCATAGAATCATAGGATGTTCTAGGCTGGAAGGTACCTCTGGAGGTCATCTGGTCCAACTCCTCTACAATGAGCAGGGACAATCTCTGACTAGGTCAGGTTGCTCAGAGCCCCATCAAGCCTGACCTTGAATGACTCCAGGGATGGGGCCTCCACCACCTCTCGGGGCAGCCCATTCCAGTGCTCTATGACCCTCATGCTAAAGAACTTCTTTCTAATATCCAGCCTAAATCTATCCTTTCCTAGCTTAAAACCATTACTCCTTGTCCTATCACTACAAACCCTTGTGAATAGACCTTCCCCTGCCTTCCTGTAGGCCCCCTTCAGGTACTGGAAGGTCAGTATAAGGTCTCCTCGGAGCCTTCTCTTCTCCAGGCTGAACAGCCCCAACTCTCTCAGCCTGTCTTCATAGGAGAGATGCTCCATTCCCTTGATCATTTTGGTGGCTCTCCTCTGGACACGCTCCAGTACGTCCACATCCTTCTTGTACTGAGGCTCCAGAACTGGACACAGTACTCCAGGTGAGGTCTCACCAGGGCAGAGGAGAGGGGCAGAATCACCTCTCTTGATCTGCTGGCCACAGTTCTCTTGATGCAGCCCAGGATGGCATTGGCCTTCTGGGCTGCCTTTGCACACTGGTGGCTCATATCCAGTTTCTCAACCACCAGCACTCCCAAGTCCCTTTCCACAGGGCTGCTCTCCAGTATGTCCTCTCCCAGCCTATACTGATCATGCTGGTTGCCCGGGCCCAGGTGCAGGACCCTGCACTTGGCCTTGTTGAACCTCATAAGGTTCATCCGGGCCCACCTCTCCAGCCTATCTAGTTCCCTCCAGATGGCATCCCATCCCTCTGGCATAGAATCTTTCAACATTTATAGTTTATATAACCTGTTGGACTAATTTTTCACAGTTTTGTTGCTGTCCATAAATACATACTTTAAGGATGGAATCTGTACTTTGGTGTCTCTTAATGCACCACCAAAAGCTATTCACCTTGTAAGGTTCTTAACTGAAATACCTTCCATTTCAACTTGTAGTCTCCCACTTGCCAGGAAGTTGTGAAATTAGTTAACTGTTACAGGCAAGAACTGTATTCAAATGAGCGTAAGAGAAATGGCAGGAAGTGTGCACTTGTTGCTATTTGACATAGCCATGTGAGGCTGGATTTTCAGTGCACCTTGCTGAAGGCCATTGGAGTGGCTAATTCGTGGCCATGGATGTCAATGCAGTGGTATATTCAGGGTTTTTTTCCTATATATGGGTGCAAAGTACTGCATTAAGTTATGACATTTCACCTTTCTTGTGCTTTATAGGTCTATTTGAATGATATATTACCTTAAAAAAGTATTCTTGTCACACGCATATTAATGTGGTAGTTAGTGGATGCACCTCATGTGAACCTTTCAGTGAGAGGAAACCTGGCATAGAATCTAGATGGGTAGCTGCAGAGTGGTGTAACTGATATGAGAGGATTTAAGTATTTCTTTGGGTTCTAAGCTTTGAGAAAAGACAGCACTAGATGGTCGAAGTACATTGAATGGGGTATGGCATGAAGTCAGCCAATGCAGAGACTAAATCCACTGATAAGGGTAGAAGGAAAACTGGACAGACCTCCACAGGTCTAGTTTCCAGACATTAAGACTAAAGGGATCTGAGTCCCTTTGGTTTACTTAAGGGAAATGTAAATAACATCTTGATTGTATGTTATAGGTAATTGTACCACATGGGTTGAGGCGTGAAAAAGATGTGGAATTAGAAAGCACTTCAGAGTGACCAAAAAGTCATAACATTGAGTGGCAGGAAATCTTCATTAAAGAAAATAAATGGGATGTTTTACAGTAAGGGATGTGTTTAATAAATAGCTTTCTGCTGAATGGGTTAGTCTCTAAGAAGAGGGGTTTTTTTTGTGAATTATTTTGTTTGGCTGTCAGAGAAAGTCAATGAGTTAATGTTTTATGTGTTTTGAGTACAGTAGAGATTATGAACTGCATTACCATGTGAAGTGCTGGGGGGGGGGCTGGGGCCTGAGCTGTGGGCCCGGAGTTAGAGTTGACCTGTGAATGAGTCACAACCTAGCAGAATGTTTTGTTTTTCCCACTGGCTTCATGTTCCAGAGGCAGAACCTGGCCCGCCTGTGTCTCTGTGGCTCTGCCCTCACCCAGGTGGTCATGGTTGGGGTGGTGGGCAAGGCCAGGGTTATATTAACCAGGAGCCAATTAGTTAGACGAGCTTCCTGTTGAGTGTGGCTTCTGTTGGGGCTGGTCACACCTTGCTGAGCTCTCTCAGTGGTGTCCTTCCATGTGAAGTGCCACTGAGGAGCCATCTCTGTCTGTTGTGTCCAGCAGGCGATGCTGGCACCACAACAGTGGGCAGTGGAGGAGCTGGGCCCACAGGAACCTATGGCAGGACTGTCTGAAAGCAGACTTGTGAGGGGCTGTTGCCGAGTTCAGTGTTGGCCTGTGTGATCAGGTAACTGACAGCAGCATAAAATGATGATGGCTGAACCAGCACAACACCATGCTGCATTATTTTTTTTTCCGGGCCTTGGAGGAAGGTTTGAGAGGAGGACCTAAAGGCATCTCCATGGTCATCGTAGGGGAGGAGTACTGACCTCAACCTGCTTAAAGGCATTGCCACTCTGTGTTAAGATGCCTGTGTCAAACTTTGGTGCTTTACCTGGTTATCTGCTTTATAGTCCTTGTGTATTTCAGGTTTTAGCCTGTGCTGAGTTTTACCTGAAACATTTGATCATAGCTGAAAGTGAATTGAGGTTCATTGGTTGAGTAGTTTGGATACAAAGGGAGTTGGTTTCTGTAAGTATCATGTTCACATGCTCAGTATTGAACTGGTGGTCATGTTTGACTCCGAAAGAGGGCTTTTTTCTTGCTGGCACTTCTGCCAACACAAAGACACTTTTTGTGCTTCCTACTGCAGTTTAAAGCATGAAACGTCTGGGATGATGTAGGCATCGTTTATTTTAAAAGTTCGCTTGCGTTGCAAGGGTAATGATGGCCTGTTTTGTTTTTCGTGAGCTGTGTGGTGTGAAATGTATACGGTGTCAAACTAAAAGATCCTAGTATCCCTTCTGGTTTTAAATTTCCTGACGTTATAACGCCACAGTATGTGCTTTCAGATGCATTTGATTTCAATAAGGCAGCCTCGATTTCCTGATTTAAGGTGATTTTCTGAGCATATTGTGCATAGTGTGCTGAGTATACTGTAGAGCATATTCAGACTACATAGAGGCTGGCAGTCTGCAGCCCTGTTTGTACTTGTCTTTTGTTTACTTGGAGAGAGAAGAAAGTGCTACTAAAAATAAAAAAGCTTTATAGAAGTTGTCTGGTACTTATAACTCTTTTGACTTTGTAAACAGTAAAATACTGTGAATGAAACACTATATTTTTCTTTTTAGGTTTAAGAAGGCCGAAGCTTCACTAGAACTGTAACTAGAATGGACAGTTACTTTAAAGCTGCGGTGTGTGACTTGGACAAGCTCCTTGATGAATTTGAACAGAGTACAGGTTAGTTGCTGCACTACCATTTTCTCCAGCATGATAATATTGGTTAAATGACTGTTACTGTGGGATTTAAAAGTAAAATATGCTAAGTAAAAACTTGTATTGATGAATAGATGGGATTTAGTGGGAATGCACTATGGAAAGAGAGGAGTTTTATAAACTTTGCTTATGTTCTCTTTTTGCTTAAAATAGATGAATATGACTGCTACAGAACATCTCAAAATCCATATGACTCAAAATGCCATTCACTTTCTTCAGTTCTTGATTGCTTACAACAGCATATATACCCAACACCAAAGCTGCAGGAGGATGCTAACAATTGCACTTCATCAGAAGAAATCTCTCTAGTGGGCCACACTGGAACAAGTGAAACACTTTTGAGTTATTCACTGCAAAATGAGAAGACCATGGCTGGACCTGATCTTTTGTCCACTGTGGACAGTGGTTCCTTAAATGAGATTCAGGCTTCAAATCTGGGAAGGTGTAATATACCTATGTGTGATCTTGTTAATGACACAGGTAACTTAATCCATTCAGTGGCTGCTCATGAAGATACTCAAAAGTTGCAGCCAGATGACTTCAAATACAATGAAGGTTCGGTGGGCTTTGGTGTATCTTGCATACATGTTCCTACTTGTGTGTCATCAGCTGGTTGCAGTGGTGTTTCAAGTAGAGAGCAGAGTGATGGGAACTCAATGCTACAAGATTCAGGACACATTAAAACAAAGACGAGTAATAATTCAGCTTTAAAATTAGACGGTTATGCTGCAGCAAAGATCTCAGATCCATGTGATGATCAACACAGGACAGAATCTGTGAAGTGCAGTGAATTATTTGATCAGCTTGATGAAACTGCTCGCCTTAATACTCCGTGTGTCTCTGTAACGTCACAGAATTCAAATGCATGCAGTCCCAAAGATGAGAAAGCTTGTGAAAAATTGCCTTGTGAACCACAAGATGAAAGTGCATGCTCTGCAGAAAACAAAGAGGTGTGTGGAAGAAATGCCATGGAAAAGATAGACTCAAAAGATGAGAGTAGTGTTGAATGTATGCCTTCAGATCTGCCAAAGAGGCCTCAGTTGTGCAAAAGCAGTGCAACATTACCTGGAAATTGTGTTTTACTAGGCTCCTCGTGTCAAACAGAAGCTAAAGTAGAATTACAAAAGAAAATCACAGAAGAGGATGTCGGTAGTGAGGAACCTATTAGTAATGAAATGCTAAATGCTATTTCACCTTCATGTATTTCAGCAGAGGATGTCCAGGCCTCGCTGTCATGTCTTCCACTTCCAGTATCTATATGCGGTTCGTCAGTTGTAACAGAAGAAAAAGTGAATCCTTTACCTCAAAATGAAACAGCAGAGGTTATTAGTGATACTGTAACTGTTCATGCTGAAAAGTCTAACAAAGATCTCTGCAGCGGGGAATCCAGAGAAAACACTGACTTGCATGAACAGGAAGGGAATATAGCTAAAATAAATGAAAGTATTGTGGAAAAAAGTACAGATGAAGAGAAGTATGATACTGATAATATAAGTGATGACAGTGATTCTCAGCAAATCAAAGCTTTTGCTTCTGCTTTTCTAGAATATGAAGCTGAGCCATATGGTGTTAGTATGGACTCTTATAATGAAAGTATGAGCCCGGTTATGACTGACTTCACTGTTGAAGAGGATGTTATTAAAAGTGATACTTTAATAAGCGATGCTGAGCTTGATGATTTCTTGTATGGACAAAGTCTTCATTCCAGTGTGTTGAAGTCTTCAGAAAATGATGGTAACTTAATGGAAGCTGATGCAGATGAAGGGAATGTAATAGATGTGAACAACCTGTATTTCACAGAAGTCACTGAAGAACATACACAAGCAAAACTGGAGGAGATAATGAGCATTAATAGCAACCATAAAGTATCTCTTACAGCCAGCAAGCTGGAATCTGCAACAGAAGAGAATATGTCTTGTATTCAGAACATGAGTGAGAGTGGTAATGAAGCACTAGTTTCTAGTGTTCATACTGAAGCTGCAAGACCAAAGCAGTTGTTTGGACTTCCGCAAGGAGCTGTTGATCAGACACAACTGAATAGATCAGATGTACTTGAGAGAGAAAACCAGGAAGCCAGTTCTGTTACCCCAGAAGCTCCTCTCTTGGGCACCAGTATAAATGCTAGTAAAAATTCTGCCCCTGTGCACTCCAAGGAAGGCAGCTCTGAAGCTGGAGGAAATAAAACATCTGAAAATAAAGAATCACTTAAAATACCTGCAGCTCTCTCACAGAAACAGCCATTGTGGATTCCTGATTCAGAGGCACCCAACTGCATGAACTGTCAAGTCAAGTTTACGTTTACAAAAAGAAGACACCACTGCCGTGCATGTGGAAAGGTGAGTTATTGGGGAGGGGTGCTGTGTAACTGAAAGCAAATTAAATTCCAATTTAGGGGTAACCAGAATACCAAAGGGAAAGAAGCATA
This sequence comes from Eurystomus glaucurus suahelicus, assembly GCA_032159205.1. Lineage (NCBI taxonomy): Eukaryota > Metazoa > Chordata > Aves > Coraciiformes > Coraciidae > Eurystomus > Eurystomus glaucurus. The sequence continues at coordinate 10,409 of JAVFHW010046951.1, forward strand.
GGATGGTTTGGATTGAAAGAGATCTTAAAGATCATCTAGTTCCTACCCCCCTGTGATGGCAGGGACACCTCCCACTAGACCAGGTTGCTCAAAGCTCCATCCAACCTAGTCTTGAACACATCCAGTGTTGGGGCACCTGCAGCCTACCTGGGCAACCTGTGCCAGTGTCTCACCACCCTCAGGGTGAAAAGCTTCTTCCTTACGTCTAATCTAAATCTCCTCTCTTCCATTTTAAAGCCATTACCCCTTGTTGTGTCACTACAAGCCCATGTTAAAAGTCCCTCCCCAGCCTTC
>JAVFHW010046955.1:0-22418 GCA_032159205.1 Eurystomus glaucurus suahelicus
GGCCCGGCCCGGGCCCGGCCGGTGGTTGTGGGGTTGCTTCCGCGGCTTGAAGTCGGAAGACCCGTAACAGGACGGTGCCCGAAGGGAGGAGAGTGCCCGGGTTTGTTTACCAGGCGGGGTGAGGACCGAGAAATTTAAGCGTGCAGTTGTTTTTTTTTTTTTGCCCGGAGCTACGGATTTGTGATCTCCAGTACGTCTCTCGGCAGCGGTCGGGCGGCTGCGCTGCCAGGGGAGAAGGCATAAAGCCTCCAAAGAAAGGAGATCCACCGCTTAGGCGGGCGGAGGAACTCCTTGCACTGACAGGACTGAGACTTCAGCTTGGTGTTTTAGTTCTGGGTTATCTTGCTGATAAACTTCTAGTTCGGGTTTGATTTTATGCTGACTTTTCCGATTAGGCTTTGAAATACCTAAACCAGCAATGCTATAATTTTGTTGTTGCTGCACAGCTGTCAAGAACCGGATGAATATGGGCCAGCATGTGGCCAAGAAGGCCAACCAGGCCAACCGCATGCTGGCCTGTATCAGAAATAGTGTGGTCAGCAGGACTAGGGCAGTGGTTGTCCCCCTGTACCCAGCACTGGTGAGGCTGCACCTCAAGTGCTGTGTTTGGTTTTGGACATCTCGCTACAAGAAGGACATTGAGGAGCTGGAGCGTGTCCAAAGAAGGGCAATGGAGCCGGTGAAGGGTCTAGAGCACAGATCTTGTGAGGGACCTGGGGTTGTTTAGCCTGAGAAAAGGAGGCTCAGGGGAGACCACCTCACTCTCTACAGCTACCTGAAATGAGGTCGTAGTGAGCTGGGACTTGGCTTGTTCTCCCAGGTAACAAGTGATAGGACAAGAGGAAACGGCCTCAGGTTGTGCCAGGAGAGACAGAGGTTGGATATTAGGAAAAAATTCTTGACCGAAAGGGCTGTCGAGCCCTGGAACAGGCTGCCCAGGGCAATAGTTGAATCACCATCTTTGGATGGGATTAAAAGCCGTGTAGATGTGGTGCTGAGGGACGTGATTTAGCAGTGAACTTGGTAGAGTTAGGTTAATGGTTGGACTGTGTCATCTTAAAGGTCTTTTCCACCCTGAATTATTCTGTATCTGCAGCCTTAAGCACTTCTCTAGTTTGACTGATTCTGTTGCATGCCTTGTTCTGTTGCGTTCAGGAAATGTTCTGCTTGCTTGTTGGGTTGATTTGTAGGACACTAGTTGGGTTTATGCAGGTTTTTTTTTTTTGTTTGATGACTTAATGCAATATTTGATTCATATGATTATTTATTTTTTTAAATTTCTTTCCAGACAGCCAAATTGCTGGAAGCCCTGAAGCAACACTTAAATGGAACAAAACAAGAAAATGAAAATACGGTAATAGAGAATAAATCAGCCATTCTTTTTGAGAAAGACCTGAGGTTGTAACTAGTAGAGCAGGGCAGGTACTGAGGGTTGTTTTTTCCCATGATGAGAGCTGTAATACAAATACTTCTTTCTTAATGGTGCCTTAATACTTTTTTTCTTAATAGTGCCTTTAGTTTAGTGTACTCAGGTACTGATAGAAACAGATGGGCTCATTTTAGCTTTGAAGTGGCCTCCTCTGACCCAAAGCCGATTTCCCTTCAGCTGCCAAAATCAACAGTGTATTTTTCAGCATCTGTGCAAAATTATTCTTTGTGAATTTACACTGAACAAATCTTAATCCTTGCCTGTTCAGCTCCAGACACTGGTCGGTACCAAATATAAAAATATTGTTTTCATTTTGCATGCCTAGATGACAAGGGCTGGTCAGAAAGCATGTTGCATCTACTACAATTGACTTACACTGCCACGATAATGAAAGGAATACAACTGTGATGTTCACTTTAGTCATCTCTTAATGTGGTGTTTTCTTAACGTTGAAAAATGTTCTCTTCCGTGAGCTGAATGGTTTTGTTAGGCATGGCGATGTTTTTTGCATTTTTGATGGAAAGTAAATTGATATCTGCTTATTCTAAAATATATGTCCCTTCAAGTGCTTCCTTTAAAATCTTCTTTAAAAGTTTGACGAGCTGGTGAAATCCCTGACAGCTTATTTCTAATTTTAACAAGCACAGAAGAGGGTCTGATTATTATTTTTTTTTTTTTTAAATGAAGAGTATTCCAGAGAAATGTACAAATAGGGGAGGGCCACAGCATCGTGCAAGTCAGATTTCAAATATAAACTATTATTTTTTTATATTCTTATTAAAGTACTATATAACAAAACAACTGCAGGACTTCCTTTTAAAGTCTTCAGACAATAAGCTTTTGATGCTTAGCCTTAAAGGAGGTTGTAGAGAGGTGGGCGCTGGTCTCTTCTCCCAGGTGACAAGTGATAGGACAAGAGAAACAGCCTCAAGTTGTGCAAGGGGAGGTTTAGGCTGGACACTAGGAAAAGTTTCTTCACGGAAAGGGTTGTCAGGCACTGGAACAGGCTGCCCAGGGCAGTGGTGGAGTCACCACCCTGGAGGCATTCAGAAGACACGTAGATGTGGTGCTGGAGGACGTGGTTTAGCAGCTGGCTTGATAGAGCAGGGTTATGATCTTAAATGTCTTTTCCAACCGAAATGGTTCTATGAAATCCAGACATTGCCAATTTATTGATTGCTATGCTACTGGTTTTCCTCTGCGTAAAATACTTTTTCCAATAATAAAATGGAAACTGCCTCTTTGATTTTTGCGTGTGTCAGATACGTTCCACATGAGAGTACTTTTCTGCTCCAGGACTCTGAAAAAAGTGCCCCCGCTTCCATTGAAGCGGAGAAACTGAGCAATCAGCAGGAAGTTATGCCGGACTCAGCGTGTTATATTACAAAAAGACGTGGTAAAGAGAAGAAAATAACCAGAAAAAAGAGGAGCTACGAGGAAACTGCCATCAGTGAAGAAAACACCCGCCCTTCTGATGGGAAAGAGGTGATTTGCATTGCTCGGTTCTGTGTGCTGACCATCCCTCCTTCCCCCAGCCACCATTTAGCAGGTGGTATCATTTTATATATATGTGTGTGTGTGTATATTTTTTTATATATATATATTTATATATATTTTTAATATATATTTATACACATATATATTTATATATACTTATACACACACATATATACATATACACACATATATATACATATATGTGTATATGTATATATATGTGTATATGTATATATATGTGTGTATATATATACACATTTATTTCATATATAGATATAAAATTTTTATATATATTAATTTTGTGTGCAGATGTTCTGGCACTGGTCTTCTGTACTTTGTAGCCCTGCTTTTATCTGCCTTGACTATGGGATATTCCATAATGAACACAGATTACTTGCTAGTCATTGCTTCAAGGAAATAAATTCCTCTCGGAAATGTACAGCAGTGTTGCTCTGTCAGTGTTAGAGGATTGTACAGTACCCAAAGCTACAACAGTAAAACATAATGTAGCCAGTGAATTTATTTTTCATAGAGCACTGGAATGGGCTGCCCCGAGAGGTGGTGGAGGCCCCGTCCCTGGAGTCATTCAAGGTCAGGCTTGATGAGGCTGTGAGTAACCTGACCTAGGTAGATGTCCCTACTTGTGTAGGGAGGTTGGACTAGATGACCTCTGGAGGTCCCTTCCAGCCTGAAACATTCTATGATTTTTACTTGCCAATAGCTAACTTTTGTCAGTAGAGGTGATTTTGTACAAATGTTAGCGCTGTGCAGGTGAGAGCTTTCTAATAGAGGTCTGTTTGTGAAAGAACGTGACAAATATTTCATAGGCTAATCCAGGCTGGACTTGAGAGGCTCCTGCTCAGTCTCCCAATCAAAGTAGGGTCAGCCATGAGGTTAGACCACAAAGCTTAAGGCTTTCTCTAATCTGATATTGAAAACCTCTAAGGATGGAGGCTACACAACCTCTCTGGACAACATGATCCACTGACTGGCTGTTCTCAGAACAGCCTTTCTTTATATCCAGTCCGAACAAACTGTTTAAATGAAGTATGTTTAAACTGCAGGAACCTTCTGAAATGAAAGAAAATGAAGTGCATCAGGGGGAGCAAGAACAAAGACAGAAGGTCTTTGAGGAACAAGTAACTAAAAAGAGAGCTATTGAGAAGGCAGATATGGCTGCTGGTCAGAAAAAACAACCAGACAAGGTTTCTGCTAAAAGTGGTGGAGATGAATGTAAGTAGAAAATTACAGAAGAGTAAGTTTAGTAATTTTTACTACTGAAAATGCACCTTTTGGTTATTTTATTGTCTGCAAAGATTTTGGTGCCGTGTTTGGTGATCAGTACTTTATTTGGGGATACCAGGAAAAAGTTCTGCCTCATCCAAGTTTGTGTGCTCATTTAACCTATTGTTACAAATCCTGCAATGTAGGAATTCTGCTGGCTTTGACTTCAGAAATCTGGACCTGATGGTTTTTAGTGATGGAGTTCTTAAAAATTTGAGTGTATTTGAACCTTGCACCTTTTTTAGGATCCATGCCTTACGGAATATCCCTGAGATGCTACTCAGCTCTGTGAAAAAGTGGCAAGAAAGGGAGAGCTCCCCTCCTCAGGCTGCTTTTTGTTTTGTTTTTTCCTGCAGATAAACAGGTTTTGTCATTTTCTTCCCAGAAGTAAAATGAGTAGAAAAGGACACACAGGCAGAATCCTTCATGATTTGTTTAACCTATCTAACAACATCTGAATGTATTACAAATGCAAAATTTCTCTATCTGGTGGCTTTTTTTAGACCTTCAAACATGATGCTGCTGAAAATCAGAACTTATTTCTCCCACACTCCTTTGTGCATGCAGCTGATGTGAAGAAATGGGTTTGTCTGCCCAGCCTGAGAACTTATTGATACTGTGGGTCTGTCAGATAAGATACACTCTATCTGCTCCTGTTAAACGAAGTTTATGCAGTCCTAGAGCTGTATTGTGGATATTCCTGTTGTTCAATAGAATTTACAAGGACATTCTTATTGGAGGCCATCTATAATTTTGAAACTCATTTAGAAAATGAGGGGTTTTAGTGAGGGTTCTTTAAAAAGAACAGGTTCCCACAGCATTCTGCTGGAGAAGCTGGCAGCTCAAGGCTTAGACAGGAGGACTCTTTGCTGGGTTAGAAACTGGCTGGATGGCCGAGCCCAGAGGGTGGTGGTAGATGGAGTTAAATCCAGTTGGCCACCGGTCACAGGTGGTGTCCCTCAGGGCTCAGTTTTGGGACCTGTCTTGTTTAATATCTTCATCAATGACCTGGATGAGGGGATCGAATGCACCCTCAGTAAATTTGCAGATGACACAAAATTAAGTGGGAGTGTCAATCTGCTTGAGGGTAGGAAGGCTCTGCAGCAGGATCTGGACAGGCTGGAGCGATGGGCTGAGGTCAGTTGTATGCGGTTTAACAAAGCCAAGTGCCGGGTCATGCACTTTGGTCACAACAACCCCCAGCAACACTACAGGCTTGGGGAGGAGTGGCTGGAGAGCTGCCTGGTGGAAAAGGACCTGGGGGTGCTGGTGGACAGCCGGCTGAACATGAGCCAGCAGTGTGCCCAGGTGGCCAAGAAGGCCAATGGCATCCTGGCCTGTATCAGAAACGGTGTGACCAGCAGGAGTAGGGAGGTGATTGTGCCCCTGTACTCGGCACTCGTGAGACCACACCTTGAGTACTGTGTCCAGTTTTGGTCACCACAGGACAAGAAGGACATTGAGGTGCTGGAGTGGGTGCAGAGAAGGGCAACAAGGTTGGTGAGAGGTCTGGAGAACATGTCTTATGAGGGACGGCTGGGGGTACCGGGGTTGTTTAATCTAGGGGAGACTGAGAGAAGATCTTATTGCTCTCTACAACTACCTAAAAGGAGGTTGTAGCGAGGCTGGTGTTGGTCTCTTCTCTCAGATTAGTAATGATAGCACGAGAGGTAATGGCCTCAAGTTGCGTCAGGGGAGGTTTAGATTAGATATTAGGAAGAAATTCTTCACTGAGAGAGTGGTTGGGCACTGGAATGGACTGCCCAGGGAGGTGTTGGAGTCACCATCCCTGGAGGTGTTTAAAGAACAAGTAGATGTAGCACTTCAGGCTATGGTCTAGTGACTAGAGAGATGTTAGGATGAAGGTTGGACTTGATGATCCTGGTGGTCCTTTCGAACCTGAATGATTCTATGACTAAAAACAGAAGCAACAGAATATGTAGAGAAGGCTTTGGTTGAGGCAGGATTCGTCCTGACAGCTTGCACAGGGCTCTTCTTGTAACAGTGATTATAACTATCCATACTGCTTTCTGCTTGTTTTTTTTCAGTTTTCCTTTTTTCAGTAATTTCTGACAGCAAGAGCTCTCTGACAAAAAAAAAAATAGCACGTCAGGATTTAGTGTTGAGAAGTTGATTTTTCAACAGTTATTTTCAACAACCTCTCTCTATTTCCTTCCAGTGAGGATATCTTCTATTGAGGGCATGCAAATTTACTTTAAAGGGAATGTGAATTCATAGAAAAGCAAGTATTTGCTTTCGATATGCAGATACCTAACTCGATCTGAAGTCCTTAGTGATTTATTTTAATAAGAAAATTATCAGGTAAAATGTGAACGTGACCTTAATACTATACACGAGAGCAGAGATGATAAAAAATCTTAGACTCTGTGTATGTATATAAGGCAGCAGCAGAAAAGCTACCCAAAAGGTATTTCTGTTTTGTTACCAACATTAAAAAACACTAGCTTATTAAACAGTTCAAACCCCTGAATTGGAAGTTGGTTTTGGTTCATTCGAGCATTGTTCTCATATTAACTTCCCCTGTAAGATAATAACCTGGTGTGACTGTAAGATTCATGCTGGGCTCGTAGTTTGTCAAGACCTGCTGTTACTGACATGGCATTTAAAAGCCTTTTGAGAGACTCAGGACGTACCTATTCCTGCTGCCGTCTTTATTTCTTAAAACCTAAACTCGCTTTGAGGAGATTAAGTGGAACAAATACTTTTGTAAAGGTTGTGATGAAGTAAAAATCTTTTCCATGAGTTTTAACGATTTTTGGCTAATCTTGCTGTACCAGGTGATGCTCCTTATGCAAGAGGGAAGATCCCTTTATATGCTGGCCGTACCTGTCGCTCTGGGAAAATGGGAATGAAAGCTACAACACCAAGTAAGTTAACCTGCCATCTTCAGAAACAGATGCTGCCTGTGTGAAGGGAGACTTAACTTGCAGGTTTTTTACACCCCAAATCTGTATTTCTGCTTGAAGAATAGAACATCCTCTCTTTAAAAAGCAAGGGAATAAAGTTCCCAAAGGTTACATTTTTCAGGTCTACCTTCCAGCTTGTAAATTCATAGTAGTAAATGACTCGTGTGTGTGTTATAAAACTGGTTTACTGAACGCTTTGCCTTTTGGATATACTTGTATTCATGATTTTCAAAGCAAGGATTAGCAGGAAGACATGCTATTGCTCCTGCTTGTTTAGTTTTCACTTTACCAACACTGCTTTTGCGCTGTAGCTTATTTTCATCTCTTAAAATACAGCCGTTTGTTTAAAATTTAGAAGTATGTATTTTTATTTAACTGCAGAATTTAGGGGTTGGATTAAATGATCTTTAAAGGTCTCTTCCAACCCAAACCATTCTGTGGTTCAGTAATTCTCCAGAGCATGCACCAGGTAACCGGCTATGTTTTTTTTGAGGCCCTAGTGATAGGTGTTGTAAGATTCTCCTATGAAGCAGGAAACTTCCTCAAGAGCTTATCAGATCTGTGACTCTTCTTATTTTTGGAACTTTTTAGACTTTAAAAAGTTGCACGAGGCACACTTCAAGAAAATGGAATCTATTGCTGACTACCTCGAGAGGAAAAATACAATGATTACAAACTGCAGCACTTCTCTTGGCGAAGTCAAGGTGAGTGGTAACACGGGACGATATCAATATTCCTTTATTTCCTGAGCCTCTCCATAGAAGTCCTGTAGTTTCCTTAGATCAGGAAGTAGCTGGTTGTGCGCACGTGCAATGGAATTTTATGATCAGTGACATTTAACTGCGGTCGTAGAGAAGTTCTATGTAGTTATTTGTATATAACTTGCATAGTTTTTATATATTAGGAGCGTATGGCTATAGGAACCAACAAATACCTTGTCAGCTTTAAGTAATTACGTCACGATTACTTTTGTGAAAGATCTCCTGGAGCTTTCGTTTACAACCGTTTGAATCGCTGTAGGAGGTGGCTTATTTTGCAAAGAGCAGGAAAGAAATATTAAAGTCCTCTCTTGTGCCTTAAAGAACCCTTGTCCAATGACTGCATGTGACTCTCCTTTAAAATACATGCAATATCTGTTTTTCTCAGTGGCCCTGATTCTCAGTTCTTGTATTTCACGTGTGCACTGGTGAAAGCTGCCCAAAGGGTCGCTTCCAGAGTGCATCAAACCTTAGAAAAGTGGCAGCCCTGTATCGATGGACCCGCCGATGGATCCATCAGAACCAGGAGCACTGAAGCTCCCAAACACTCTCTTTCTGTTTTCTGTGGCGTGCATTGTATCAATGTATACTTTAAAATAAATTTCTCCTGGCAAGTGCTGGCCAAAAAATCCAATCACTTGAGAGCATGAGAAAAAGGCACTCCCCATAACAATCCTAAGGTGTGTAGTTTTAGATCTATTTAATCCTAATAAAACTGCTTATGTTTCAAATATGCTTTTAAAGGAAAAAAAGGGAAAACTGAAGAGGCTATGCTTCTGATGCACTGTTCTCCTTTCTTCTTCGTTGCTTTTCTGATTAAATTTTTAGCAGTGTGCTAACTCATTTGATTTTTTTTTTTTTTTTTTTCCTTTTTTCCCCCTAGAAACAAACAGCTGGCAAAACATTTTTATTCAGCCCAAATCCAGAAAGAGGCAGATTCTCCACTACCTGCACTCCTAATAACCTCCGGCGCTCGCCACGCAATTCCCTGAACGCTGCCAGTCGGAGCATTTTATCCAGGAAATCTTCATTTAATCCTACCGTCCTGTCAACGAGCAGAATGAACGTCAGGTAAGAGGAACAATCCAGAACTACCAGTGAGCAGTTGGATGGGATGCACGTGAAATAATAAATGATGACTGTGATTTGACAGTATTTCTACTCCAAACACCAACTCCATGAGGCTAATTGCAGTTACTAACTTTCAGCCTAGCTTTGTGGCTGGCTTAAGCCTTAAGAGTAATAGCTTAAGCCTTACTCTGCTGTTACTACCTTGATTCTTCATTTTGATGTCTGATGGAAGCTTTTTCTGCCAACCCAACCAAGCCAAATCATTTTTCTTCTCTTATTGTGTTAAGTTTTCCATTTTGTCAGGCAACCTAATGTTGTAGCTGAATTAATTTAGATTACTTAACTAGAACTGTATGCAGGATTCCAGGTGGACTCATCTTTTGGGGGGGTCTTTGGGTACTCTTTTTCCTTTTCTCCACAACCCTCTCCCCCCTGATATCACATCACGGGCTCATCTTGTGATTGACTACCATAATTATGGTGATCTTAAAGGTCTTGTAAAACCTCAACAGTTCTATGATTGTTTCTAGCAGATGGGAACCAAATTAACATTAGAAAGTCATGAGGAATTTCTAAACTAATGAGCTCATACTCAAGCTCTTAAACATTTCTTTTTAAAACATCAGGCACACTTAATTATTCCTACACCGTAACCTAATTATTATGTTAATATTTCATGAACTTGTGTTATAGGCAAATTTTGTTAACTTACTGATTTTTCTAAGGTCTTGAACAAAAACCTTCTTAAAAGAATGAACCAAAAGGATGGTCCATGTGGTACTCTGTTGATAAATGCCCTTACACCTGTTTTTCTTTTCAGTCCTTGTTTCTACTATGTCTTTGGGAATTGCTAACTGTTGTAATCATCCCAACTTTCTTCAGTTCACTGAACTTTCCACAGTGACTGAAGTTCAGCTTCACACCTTCCGTAACCCGGTTAACCTCAGGTCTCAGTTGTGTTCCTTCCCATTCTTCTGAAAACCTTCACTTCTCAACTTTTGCCTGCCAAGATTAGAGCTTCGGGGACTTTTTTATCCCTGCCTAAAGCGTGTGTGGGATCGCTTGTAAGTCAGTGTGACTTCTAATGGTGACATCTCATAATAACTCCTAAATGATGGGATTTTTGAAGGCAGTTCTTCCGCTAGGCACAGGTCAAGATTTGTTGGATGGTCTTTCTCTCAGTATGCAGAAACTTGTGTGTTGACTAAAATTTCCAGCTCCTTCCTCTTGTAGATCCTTGAGTCCTAGAGTTCTGTTAGTTAATTTTCTTCCAGGTTTTTCTTAATTTAAGATTAATAATATCTATATCTAACGTTTTACTACAGAATCCAAATCTGAAATCAATCATACCTGTTGGTGGAAAAAAAATCTATGCACTTATTGCATCCAAATATATTTGCTCTACAAAATAACAAAGTTCTTAATTCCTAATATTACTTAGTGCTGTTGATAAGGGCTCATAACTTGAAAACTGCCAGCAAAGGCATTTTAGGTGCAGTTTATATATAAATTGTGAATATCTTTTACACAGTACAACCTTCCATCTGTAAGAAAGGTAGAATGCAGAACCAGCATCTCGTTGCTGACGTTCATTATGGATTACTAACTTTGTTTTCGTATTTCTAATTCTTGTCAGGTTCTCAGAAGCCACAAAAGATAATGAGCATAAACGCTCTCTTACCAAGACTCCGTCTAGAATGTCTCCGTACTTGGAGATCTGCACACCTGACAGCCAGAAGAGCTGCAAGATCATGAGTCGGGAGAACAGCAAAGGAAATGCAAGAAATAATGATCTGACTGCATCGAAGGGTAAAGTGAATAACGGTAAATACTTGGCTCTTCCAGATCAAAACGTTTGTCCTAGTGAATTATTAGATACCATTGTATAACCTAACATCATGTAGACCCATGTTTTAATTTCATTCTTTGATCAAAACTTTAGAGGCTGCAGTAGTTTATTTTCCGGTGTTTTGACCAAAATTGTTACGTGCTGAAACTTAAACACACAGCACTTGGCTGCCTACAGAAAAGGGCATAGAAAGTTTTTTTTTTTCTAGACCTCTTGGGACTATGTAGCAAAAGACTCCTATAACATCACATGAAGATCTACGAGAGGAGTTCCTGATGCCTTCTCAGAGGTCTCATTCTCCTGTGGGATTTGCGCTCCTTGTTTCAAATGAGCTGTATTTGTGCGATTCTGTCTTTAGAGGTGGCGTTTAATGACTCTTTGGGCTCAATAATTTTAAGGTGGCCTTCACAGGCACTTTCCAACTTTCTACGTCCGGTGATGTTCTTGCTGCTATAATTAAGTATTGTATCTTGATGCCTTTTGTAGTTGTCACCCCCTTCAAGTTTGCAGCTCGTTCTGCAGAACCCGCAAGCGCAAAGAAGACCTTTGATCTCCAAGCAAGTCTCTCCAGGCCGCTTCGGTACCAGCCACATAAAGGTACCGTGATCCTGCGCAAGGTTATTGGCCCTACCCCTCATACACAACTGCTCCCAAAGTAAGGCGTTGATACAAGCCATGGCAGCAAGGTTCCCAGTCTCTCTTCCCATCCCTTTCTCTCTGGATTCCCAGATTCTCTGGATTCAGTCTGTGGATGGATGCTAAATTCCTACATAATACATGCTTTAAGAGCTGCCCCACTGAAGAATAAGCCTGTATGATCAAAAGCCCATAAATGTAAGAATAAACATCCCTGTAGATAGATACATATACTGGGAATACAAGACATTCCTTAGACAATGAGGCTTTATTTTTTTAGTGTGCTGTTCTGTGAGAAGCTGGACTTTTGTGTGGTGAGCGTTACAAGTGCAGCCATCTGTTGCTACTTACAGAAAAACTACTTGTAGGGAAGGGGCTGGTGAAACAGATCGTACAGCAGAAGAGGCATTTCATCTTAAAGTCAACCTGCAAAAAAACAGGCTTACTGCTATAAAATTGACAATAAGAAGCTCAGTCTGAGGGTGGTGAGACACTGAACAGGTTGCCCAGGAGAGCTGTGGATGCTCCATCCCTGGAGGTGTTCAAGGCCAAGTTGGATGGGGCTTTGAGCAACCTGGTCTAGTGGGAGGTGTCCTGGCCATGGCAGGAGGTTGGAACTCAATGGTCTTTAAGGTCCCTTCCAACCCAAACCATTGTGTGATTATAAGTTAAGCACACAATCGCTAAACCAGTAACTCAGTAGTCTTTCTTTCTGCCCCTAAACTGTAGGACGACTGAAACCTTGGGGAGAATTTAAAGAAAATACTGTCCTAAATAAGACTTCTGCTAGCAACATGTCTTCCCGTAAGAAAGATTACAAACAGCCGCGTCTCCAGACAAGGTCAGTACACCGCTAGCTCTTCATGAAGAGTGTTATTTAAAATATGATGATGGCTTGTTTGTCTTTTTAGGATTTAAATATGCAGTTCAGGAAATAAGACTTTGATATTAAAGCAATTTTTGCCTCCAGCAGTTTGTCTAGTATCAGGAAGGCCAACAAAGAGGGCAGCTCTGAACCCAAGAGACTTTCATTCTAGAGAAGCTATGAGTGCTGGTGTCTGATTTACCTTCACCTTGGAGGCTGTGTCTTGATGTGCTGCTGAGCAGAAGTATTTGCCTGACTGGGTTCAGCCCAGACCGGTGCTGTTCTCTGCCCAGGGCAAACGCAGCAGGCTGCTCAAATAGATGTTAAGCCTTGGTCAGCTTCACATTCCTTTTGGTTGCTTGTGTCTCTGCCTTCTAATATAACCTGATGGTCTCTTTTTTTTGGTTTTTCCCCCCCTTCAGGGAAGAAAGGCGTGAGAAACATGAGGAAGAGAGAAAAAAGAAAAAGGCTCAGGCTCTTGGAAACCGTAGAGGACTACCTGTGGATTAGGAGGAATAAGGAGTATCCAAAATGCCTGTTAATACTGTTCCTGTCGTGTAAATATTTGTGCTGTCTATGGTTCAGGTTGCTATTAGCTAGAAGAATCCAGAGAGCCGTGAGCGAGATCTTAAAATGCATCAGAGCATAATGTTAGTGGTCAGCTTCTCCAACTAGGTGAGAGTTCTAACCTTTTAGGAACTTAGAACTCTCTCTAGTTGCTTATTAAAGTTTTCACTCAACTAAGATGTTTAAGGAGAAAATGCAAGTGGAAATAAAGACGCTCAAGGAGTCTCCTTGCAGTTTAGGACAGGCTTATCCACCAGAGCGTGTTTGTTATCCCAGGTTTGGACAGCAAGCTTCAAAACATTCCACTGGTAGATGATGGGAGTTGGAGATGACTGCTCCCCCTCTTCTCCAGACCAATCCTTCAATTCTGTACCAGTTGCAGCACTTATTGAAAATTTCTAATTGTAAGGCTGTGAAGTAGTAGGGAATTTCCAAGAGAACAAGAAATATGCAAGCTCTCTGGAAAACGAAAAGCTTCCAGCAGAACATAAATGTAAAGTACCGTATTTTTAAAAAGTCACAGCTGAGATGTGTTGAGCTTGTTTTGTTCCTTTCTATGGTGAATAGATGTCAGCAAAATTCTTCTGCTTTTCATCTCTATGATGCTTAAAAGAGGTTAGAGTAGTGTTGGGGCACGTTCAATACCCTGTTGTTATTGTTACTTTAAAAAAATGCATTAAAAAAACCTGTCTGGATTTATTATGGATGGAACTGGAAAGGTAATTGAGTAACTGTAGTCTTAGCTAGAGTTTTGAGCAAGGAATTGTTTCACTGAATTAGAGTGTCCTATCAAATACATGCTGAAATGTCAAGAAGAAGCAATTTTTTTATATAAACTTATGGGGGGAATAAATATTTTGTATATATCCCATTTATCGCTGGTTACATCTAGTGTACCACCGAGAACTACCTGCTTAGTATAGTTTTGTTCACACTTGTAAATAAGAGTTGGTGTCATCTTTTGTGAGGAGTTGTCACTCCTGCTTGGCCTGCCTCCCACTTTACGGGAACGTTTGTTCCAGGATCTTCAGAAACAATAACCCTCACCCCTCTTTTGCTCTTCTGTGCAAGAGGAAACGCCCAGTGTAAGACACTGCTTCACCTTGCTCTATTGTAGCCTTACAGTCTTTGTAAAGTAGACTTAAAGGTCACTGCAGAAGAGGTCGGTGCTGCTTCTCACATGACCCCAGACCAGACTTCTCAGGACAAGGGAGGTCTTGAGCTTCTGTGTCCTCAGCTGAGGCTGTGACTTCACAGCAGAGTTAAGCCTCAGAAGTGTGATGTGATCTGCCCTGTCATGGTGCTCCTCCCGCTGAGCGATGCTTCCTCAGGGAGCTGGCAGGGACTGGGAGCATGACTTCTGTTCAGGAACCTCAGCTCTATGAAGCTACGGACTACCATCAACAGCTCTAACAGCCAAGCCCACGGCACAGCTCCTCTTTCAATTTGGCAGCAGCTTTTTCTTTTTTTAGTTATTCTGAGGAGCCAAAGCGAAAGGTTGAAATGCATCTGCCTTTGCCTTTTCCACTTCTGGTACTGCTCTTGCTAAATTTCAGCAGCTGAGTCACTCTTAAACACCATTCCTCAGAGTATTAGCTATCATACTTTCCATGGTTTCAAACCAGCACATGTGAGCATTTTACGAACCAGAGAATGTACAAGAAAAAGAACAAGCAGCTCATGGAATACTTTTATTTCTGTAAAGGTCAGGACGGAAGCCAAACCTTGCCCCCTCACTAGTTACTACCTCGTAAGAGCACAGCACAGCTCTCCCCGGGCTCTATCTGGCAGCTCAAAGACTGTGACAGTGTCACCCAGATTACTGCGGTCAACACTTCATGCCCTGGTCTCTAAAGTTTACCTCGTACCCTCAAGTTGTTGTAAGCTACGTTTAAGAAGCATTTTACAAAAATGAACCAGGTATCCGCAGAACATCCCAAGTACACCAGCCCAAGTTAGACTCGAGGATTCTTTTCATAGGTTTCATAGGCAAATTCTTCTGTATGAGCTCTGTCATTCAGAAGGCCAATAAAATCGATCTCCAGCTGGAACGGACCATCCACTTTATCTCCGATTGTGAATCCAAGCGTGCTAATCTAATTAACAGATACATCCATCAGGACACTTTATGATGTCACAAACAAACAATTGCATCTACTGCTTCCATCTTTTACAAACAATTCGTGACCATCTACTTTGGTATTTGTTCCAAATGCAGCAGCATTCATGACTGGGTGTACAAACACCTACATAAAGCCTGCCAATTCTTTTGTGAGCAGGAAACAAACCATGTAATTAAGGATAAATGGGAACTTTCAATCTAGGTAAAGTCATCCACCCGCTAGAGTGCCCCAAACCAGGCATTTTAAAATGCATGACATGTTGTCATTGAGTTCTAGGGCTTGTAGTGATAGGATGAGAGGTAATGGTTCAAACTGGAAGAAGGGAGATTTAGATTAGGAAGTTTTCTCTCTTGAGGGTGGTGAGACACTGGCACAGTTTGCCCAGGGAGGTTATATAGATGCTCCATCACTGGAGGTATTCTAGCCTAGGTTGGATGGGACTTTGAGGCCCCATGGAAGGGTGTCCCTGCCCATGGCAGGGGAGTGGAATTAGATGGTCTTTAAGGTCCCTTCCAACCCAAACCATTCTATGATTCTATATTAAGGTTCTCAGGCACTGTTTCTCAATTAGAATCATGTTCTTAAATGTAAGAACATTCCTCATTCCTTTCCCTTAATGTTCTCCCCCACCACTCTTCCAGTTAAAATAATCTAACTAATAAATTCCATGAAAACCTGTGTGCCTCAGCCATGACTCCTATTACTCTGCGGCTTGCCTGAAACCTCTCACAGCTTCTGGATGTGATTTCAGATAAAGCTGAATAATTGTAGGCTGAGGCTAAATATACCCTGCAAACGTACGCTAAATAAATAATAGAACAAAGTGAAGAAGTTAAACACGGACATTCCTCTTCGATCGTGCTCATGTTTCGGATGATCTCTCTTGCCCAGAAGCAAGCTCAGCCCCTTGGCTTGTGGAGCACGGAGGGTTTTTAAAGCTCCATCTTTCTGGTTCACGTTGTTATAGATGACTACGGGAGCCACCTAAAGCCTCTGCTCTGAACAACCTGTTCCTTGGCAAGCCCTCGGATACCCTGGCTTTCCTGCCTTTTCATTCCTCAGCAACGCCTTGAGTGTCTTTAAAACACCTTGGTAAAATCACCCTTCATATTCTATGCAAGTGCATAATTATTCCTGGGAAATACTGAGCATAAGGTAACAAGGAATGAAAATTAAGTGGAGGATGCTTAGGTCAAGTACTGGTTTGTCCCTTGAACTCCTGGTAAATGTTTTCAGTCAGGTTAATGTTTTCATTTACCACTTTGAATCACTGCATATTCCACATCCTGATAAATTCTTCCGTGTCTGCATTTAAACACAGGCCTTTTATAACAACTTTCTTCCACAAAGTGCATTTTTTCTTGTCCTTGATCCACCTTTCCATCATTCACACTTGCTTCCCATAGCCTGTACTTCTGTTTTCAAACAGATTCTTTTCATGCTGCCAATCACTGAATTGCCCTCAAATCTCTCTTTTCCCGTAGTTTTTCCTGACTGGTTTGGGGTTTCCTGTTTGTTTTTTTCCCCCCATTAAGGCAATTAGGAGCTGAATGCAACATTCCAGGTGACCAACACTGATTCAAGTAACGGGCCTTTTATTTTCTCCCCCCTACACATTTCTAACATTGTTTTCCTTTCGGTAGTCACAGGGTGCCCTCAATCACACACAGGAGGGTCACTGACATAGAGAAGAAAAAAAAAAGCTATGCCTCCTCCTGTGAATAAGTGAATTACTCTACCTATTTGCAGAAATAAAACAAAAAATACCCAACACACTTAATATTTAGACTACAAACTCTAAAAAAAAAAAATATATATATATAAAAGAGCCTAGAAATAAATCTGTTTACTGCCCATCATCAAGATCACAGATACAGTACATCTTCAAATAAAATCTGATTATATGATATCCCTGACTGTCTTCTGTCAGGGAAAAAAAAAAGTTCCTGACATTTTCTTTTATTATTTTTGGTAGTACTGTGCCAACCAGCTTTCTAGTCACTTCGATCTTTCCTCCAAAAAAATGCCTTTTTTTCAAAAAAAAAAAAAAAAGCTAAGTAAGCCGTGAGTTGTTTCCTGGTTATATAGACCTCTTTAAAAACCTTCTTGGAGCTCCTTTGAAGTAAACTGACACTGCTACCACAAAGTAGGATAATTTAAATGCAAAGGCAAGCACACAAGAATAAGCACCTTATAATGAGAACAGGCCCTTCAATTTCAACTTCACAAGCAGGAAAGGATTTGTGAATTACCTGTATCATGACAATATAACCTTAAAAGGAAATTGGAGTCAGGTAAAGTCTATAGAAAACTTGCCTTGTCCAACCATATAGGATGCTGGTCATCCTGGACTCTTCCCCGGCTGGAGAGAAAGAACTTGGAGAATGGAATCTGACAGAAACAAAACCAAACCAAGCTTTAGTGTCACTAGTACATAAAATAAGAACTTAACAAGCAAAAAAGCCAGCCTTAGTAAATGAAATAAAGCTCTGCTCTATGTGGTACCAGCACATAGAACTGGCACAGAGAAATGGGCCACATCAACCCCGTCACTGACCAGCTCCAGGCCACACACTGTTCTGCGGTGGCCCTTTGTAGCCATCAGGCAGGGTTGTTACCTTGTGAGGACACAAGGAGAGGCTGCAGCACAGAAGGCGGCTGTTTACAGTGAGAATATCTCCTTCCAGTAACACGTCAAGTGAAATAGAAGTGAAGGAAAAGCCGGCGTGTATCGAGAGCTCGTCTGCACCCAAGCTGTGTATTTCATAGCGCTCACTTCAGACTGAGCCACCAGGGCTCTAGCAGAGCAGTGCAGAACAACGTCAAAATTACTTGGAATGCAGCAGGAGCAAGAAAGAGGAGGGGCTGGGATAGGAGATGGGAAATGGGAGGGTTGGCTGGTGGGGGTGAGAGGAAAACATGCAAGCCAGCAATGACACACGGATTTTCACCCTCCCTTGTCATCTCCTGCTGTGAAACACCATCAAACGCGCAGCAATAGCAACACACTGCAACTCTTGAAAGGATTCCCCTTCCTCAGAGCTATGGCCAGGACTCTGAGACAGTCTCGTTAGTACGACAGACTCATTAGTTTACCTTGATTTCCTCCCAGTACGGGCCTCCTCGGGTGAACATGAAGTAGTTGTAGAGGTCATCCTTCTGATGAGAGAAGTACGGGTCTGTATAAATGTTTACCATCCAAGGTCTGCCATCGCCACGGACACGTAAATACAGGCTGTTGAAGTTTGACCAGTCATAATACTTCTTCCTAGCAAAAGATCCCTACAAATTATTAATAAATAGAATTATTCCTCCTCAATAAAGGAAAACATCCCACACATGCATTATGAAGAACAGAGCACTATTGCTTTGATCACTGCCCTCATGTCAAATAGTATCTACTGTGACACAGCAAAAACTGGGTTACTCTTTTGTCATACTAGTTGCTGATCTTACCAAATTCCCTCCAGGACATTAGAGGCCATAAATGGCAGCGTTACGACCCTGAAGACTCATGCTTTAATTATAAATCACAATCTCCTACCTATCAGAAATCAGATCTCCTTCCTAGGACCTACCAGGCAACTACACACACGCTACAGTGATGGATCGGTAGTTGCGCAGTTCATTAAGTTTAACGTGGCTCATTAAGTTTAACATTCTGTAGTCAGCACTAGATTATTCAGAAGTGATTACAAGAAACTTAGGGAGTGAGATAATTTATCCCCTGTGACAACTTCCGTTATTGAAGACCGACATAAGCACTGGAAGCATTTAATGTTTGGAGAGATGTAGGGCAGGGATCAGGGCTATTCTTTGGCAGAATTGCTTAAATTAAGTCAAAATTAGCACCAAAAATGCAGAGTTTTCCCCTTTAGGGGGACATGCTTTAGGGACAGAGCTGGCCACAACCATAACATCATCTACACATCTTTTAAATACCCCCAGGGATGGGGATTCCACCACTTCCCTGGGCAGCTGTTCCAATGCTCGACAACCCAGAAAAGATCTTTCCTGTGTACTTGTGCCAGGTCACAAACAATAGAACGAACTAAAAATGTAAGTGTTTTACACAGAGTTAAAACATTTCCGTGCTTTAAAAGGTGCTTAAAAATAAGGAATGAAACAAGAATAGGCACATCCACTTCTGGTTCTGTTCTGCTCAATTCTGAGCAAAGATTTGTGCCTCGCTTCTTCTGACGTACGGGAGGACTCAGACCTTTAAAAAGTACATTTCAAAGCATTGTTTTCTGCCCCTGTGAGAAAAAGAGATGAGCTAATTCACCCAAGTTTGACAAACAGGCCCAATTAAAGCCCAGAAAATTTGTCATTACAACACATCCCATTAACTTCAAATTCAGAGAGACATCTGTTTTAATTATAGGAATTTTGGATATAAAGGTTCCTTACAGATCCACCATTTGCAAGGAGGCAGTGAACAAGGCTGTCTTAATGAGTGGATGCCCTGCTGTACATCAGTAAATGATCAAACATATATCATTCCTTTTCCAAGAAAGGAAAACAAAAACCAGGAAGAAGTTTGCTCCTTCCAGGTCAAAGGATTGAGCAGCGATTACATCCCTGAAGGAGTATCTGATACTCCTAAGAGTGACCAGTTTCAGCCGCAGTAAACAACAGTCCACTGGTTGTCACTGGGATTACCCCGAACCACCCTCCAATTAAACAACAGCAGCTGGGAAGCTGTACTTACCATCAGCGGCTTAGCTCTCATACTGCAATAGCCACTGTACTTTGTCTCTCCATCCCGAGGGACTTCCGTATTGAGGGTTCCGTAGAGCAGAGCAGCTTGGTTATTCCTACCCAATTTGAGGTAAACTTCACTTTTCCCTCCAATCTCTACATCGGAGGAAATAACCCATTTATTTAAATCTTCTTGGCTCCGAAACTCCCACAACACCCTTGTCTGTTCCAACAGGTAGTGACCAAACGTTTGGCCTCCAGGTCCAACTAAGTAATCTTGGGTCTCCTTCTTCAGCATGCTCAGCTGAGTCTTTAACACATCAAAGCCCTTCTTCAAACTGAAATCAACATCTTGCCAAGAGGGTTTTTTCTCGGGCTGTGACCCTGGCCTCCTGTAGCTGCTGTACAATTTTGGCACGGAACTGCTGAGGAGAGGTCCAAGTAAAGGGTGCAAAACTTTGTGCCTGCAGCATCTACCACGTAAGGAAGCTCCGTTCAGCAATGTCACAGCCAGAGCCATATTGGCAAGCTTGAAGAATTCACTTCCAGGAAGGCAATTAATGGGTTTGGAATTAATTTAACAACAAAACTAGTGTCCAGAGCTATCTTACATCAATTACCGTAGCTTATCTCCACCTTTAATAAAAAAGAGAAAAGATTAAAAGAATTACAGATAGGATGCCTAGAAACTATTTAATTTTTAAAACAGATATTAGCTAGAAATCTAAGCCATTGGAAAAAGGAATAAAAAAATATCAAGTATTACACTTCCACAGAGTTGTAGTTTACTTAATGATTTCTATGCTATGTGCTCCCCCTCCCTGTGGTGTGAAATACCCATGCAAGTAAGAAAAAAATGAGTAAAATACTTCAAATAAAGCTGAAAATAGAAAAAAAAAAAAGCAATTCCCACTCATCCCTTTCACTGTAAGTTTTAGTATCACGAGCGACACCAGCAAAAAACAACCTCAAGGTGGTTTCTAAACGATGGCATCTATGTAACGACAAAGAATTATCCTCTGCAAGAGAATCACAAATCCACAACAGGCAGAGAATAACAGTCTCATCTGACAGTCACAGACGACAAAACTTTTAAGATGTCAAGTCCTACAGCTGCCACACTACATGTTTCTTCCATACATCAGCCATTCCCCACCCCTGCAACCTATCAGATTTAGGATTACAGAGAGGTTGGCGAAAACCAAAGAATTTAACACGGAAGATTGCAATTCAAGAGGGGTTTTTCGTAAAGCTTTAGAAAAATTTGGAAAAATCTTTCTTCTCTCTGCATCACTGTTGGTAGGAACAGCTACATCATGTTGCTGTTCTCTAATCCATAAGGGAGAGCCTTAATGCTCAATGCTCTGTACAGAGGCTATTGTCTCTGACTCGTAAAATTAGACACACTACTTGCTCGGTTTGGTTTTTTAAATTATTTTTAATTTTTTTTAACCACAGAATAAATCCTAAGCTGATGCTGAATCAGTTCATCTCCCCTGAGTTTTTAAGAACGGATCCAGTCACCTCATATGTATCTCCTCTATACGCCACATACCTTCCTTTACTCATGGTAAAATTCACTACTATTATCCCCATACTCCAATGAAGCTATGCACTGCGGACTAAAACTGCACTGAAGGAATTCACGTTTTCTCTGTCACACACAAAGTAAGACAGGAGGCAAGTTCCTATAACAGAAACCCCACATGGAGACCTTCCATGTCACCTGGGACTGAGGTGACCGACACCTTATGAGAGCAGCAAGAGCCTGGACAGTGACCCCGTTCATTTCAACCTGCCCCATTACAACATCTTATCAGCAGAAAGCAAAGGTCCAGAAAAGCCACAGCCAAGCTGAGCCCCGCTCAGCACAGGCTCGTCGCAGTTCACAGGATCACAGACTGGTAGGGGTTGGAAGGGACCTCTGGAGATCATCTAGTCCAACCACCCTGCCAGAGCTGGTTCACCTAAAGCAGGTTTTGAGTGTCTCCAGAGAAGGAGACTCCACAACCTCTCTGCGCAGCCTGTTCCAGGGCTCCGTCACCCTCACAGGAAAGAAATTCCTGCTCGTGTTTAGATGTTCTTATGTTCGACTTTGTGCCCGTTACCTCTTGTCCTGTCACTGCGCACCACTGAAAAATAAAGACTGGCCCCACGTGGTTCCAAGAAGGCGAAAATGGGGAATTTTAACACGTTTTATTTTTGCCCCTACGCGGCGTTCTGCCACCGCGTAGCACCGACTCACCGCCCGGCAGTTACGAACCCTCACAGCGAACCGCGCCCGGATCCCGCCCGCCTTTCCCGAGGCGAAGCCGGGAGGCGGCAGCGCTCTCTCCCCAAAACCTCCCTCAACACTTCTCCCCTGTCCGTGCTCGGTAAACGCCAACACCTCCCCGCCTCCCCTCAGCGCTGAGACACCGCCTCACCTTCCCGCCCTTCCCGCCGGGTCCCACCGCTTCCGGGCTCCGGCGGGGAAACACGCACCGCACCACCCGGGTTCCGGTGGCGACCAGCGAGGCTCCCGCCCTCAGCGGCGGCGGTTGTCTCCGCGGGGTTTATTTGGGGATATCTTTGAGTTGAAAGAGAAGCTGAGGTGGGGTGGGTGGGATCTTAGTGAGGAGGCATGGCGGGAGAGGCCGGGTAGACGGTGATGGGCGGCCGCTCCGCCTTCCTTCCCGCCCCGGCGCGTTGCGCATGCGCGGTGCCCTTTG
>JAVFHW010046958.1:0-12518 GCA_032159205.1 Eurystomus glaucurus suahelicus
GTTTCTATGTATGTATATATATCACAAGGCTAAAATTTTATTGAGTGTAAATAATCTTTTCAGTAACCTCATTATTTCTCTAATTTTTAATTAATGACAAATCCAGGATCTTACCTAAAGGGCAGGTGTCAAGAGGATGGGGCCAGACTTTTCAGTGGTGCCTATGCAGTGATAGGACAAGAGGGACACAAACTGGAACACAGGAAGTTCCACCTAAACATAAGGAAAATGGTGAACGTAACAGAGCCCTCGGACAGGCGCCCAGAGAGGTTGTGGAGCCTCCTTCTCTGGAGACTTTCAAAATCTTCCTGGACTCAATCCTCTGTAACCTGATCTAGGTGACCCCGCTTTCTCAGGGGGTTGGACAAGATGATCCCCAGGGGTCCCTTCCAACCCCTACCATTTTGTGAAATTCTGAAATTCAGCTTGTTACTTGAGCTGTTTCTAACTGCTACAGAATGGAGGAATTGCTTTCTTAGGAGTCGCTTGGAGTCAAAAGTCTTATAATTGTTATTTGTAACAAATACTTGATTAAACAATTGATAAGGAAACATCAACTAAAACATTACTAATATGTTGGTGTTACTGCGGTTCCATTCACATGCTTACTCCACAAATGCGAACGTGCAAATATTTTGAAGGACTGTAATAAGTGATGAGGTTCTTTGCAATACCTCGTGGAAACTTGATCTCAAGGTTCTTTGCAATATGTAATAGAAACCTGGTATCAAAGATATTTTGTACTTTTTTACTCATGATGCAGATTACTCCTGCTAAAAGCATGTATCTGTGGCAAAGATCATATAGAAATTATTTAATACTTGATTCTTCGTGATTTATCTTCTCAGAAGATATTCTAAAAACTAAAATGTTGGCCTTTGAAGAAATGAGGAAGAGACTTGAAGAACAGCATGCACAGCAACTGTCGATTCTGATAGCCGAACAGGAGAGAGAACACGAGAAACTGCAGAAGGTAAGATAAAAAGAGGAAAAATTCTAAGCAGAGGGCAGTTTTTAAAATTTTATTGCAGTTTGTCAGGAAGCAGTTGGTTTTAAAAAGTATATTGCTTTACAGAAGTAGAATAATAGTCTTATGGTTGATTCTTTCTTCTGTAGGAACTGGAAGAGCAGGAGAGAAAGTTGAAAGGGAAGAAGGTCACTACAACGGAAATAGAAATTTCCAAAGTGAATATTAACAGTAGGATGGAGTTGGAGTGGAGGAAAAAAAGCGAAAGTGGCTTGCTGGAAAGTGTGCAGTCTCAGCTGGAGACGGTCCACAATGCAAACTCCACCAGCATTGGTAAAACGGAGAGAGTAGAACACAGATGAAATGTTGTGATGTGTGTTGTACTCTGTTTTGCTCTGCAGTGCTTGACTGGGCCAGCGGCCGCACCGTACTGATAAATGCAGTGTTCTGTCCTCGGGCACTCGTTGGTCAGGATATGCAGACGGCTGCTGCCTTCAGCTGTCAGTAGCATATGTAAAACAAATTCTGTGCTGCACCTTTGTCCAGCTGGCATTTGGCACAGTGTCAGCCATCCATTACTGTTCCGAGTATGGTTATATAGGCGTGTTCTATGTGAACACATTCGATCAAGGATGAGGATGTGGATTTGCACCATGTCACAGAAGGTTCATCCTCATGCTCCATAGCTGCCCAGCCCTGGGCCAGGTTCTCCTTCGTGTAGGAGGATTAGAGGGGCTCTGCCCAGAGGCCTTGACAGGGAAGTAACAGCTGGAGCTGATGGAACACCTCTCACCTGTTCCAGAACATTATGAAGTGTTTTCTTTTGTCTTCTGTTTAGCAAATTTTGCTAGGAAATGAATCAGAAATAATCATGTTGCTTCTTGCCTATAACTGACCTTGTAAACAAAGCTACTGTCTCTGAGCTGAGTGTATGTGTGGATAGTCATTACTTCATGAACAAAAGCATGTTGAACTGTACATTCTGCTTTGCATGCAGGTTTTACTCATACTACAACACCCAACACCTTTACTTCAACAAGCGAAACGTCATTCTTTCTCTGGGGGCCATCAGGCAGTGGAGTTATAAAGACCTCAGTATCTAGGCCTAGTAACAGGATCAAAACCAGGTGGACTCAGGTAAGGGGGGAAAAAAACCCAAACATTTACTGCTTAAAAAGCCCTCTAGTTTTTGTAAGACACTGGTAGCTGTGTGTTAATAAATCTCACAGAAAAGTTTGGTGTCCTTCCCTATATTGACTTAAGTTACGTCAGAGAACTGTATAAGGTATTGCTTCTGCTAAGTTAATATTATGGTGAGTACTTCTGGCCCAGCCAAAACCTTTATCAACAGCTTGTTTCTTCCTTGAAAACTTATGTCACATGATGGATGTTTTTTGAGAAATAATTCATAATTCTTGCTTTTTTAAATTGAATGTTTAGAAAACGCTTCTTTTCTTTGAAGGTTTTCAGTCCGGAGATACAAATGAAGTTTGGTAAGATCACTG
The DNA here is from genome assembly GCA_032159205.1 of Eurystomus glaucurus suahelicus. Taxonomy (NCBI): domain Eukaryota; kingdom Metazoa; phylum Chordata; class Aves; order Coraciiformes; family Coraciidae; genus Eurystomus; species Eurystomus glaucurus. The sequence continues at coordinate 2,473 of JAVFHW010046958.1, forward strand.
CTGTGGCGAAGGGCTTTCTCACTCGTAGACTCCTGCAGACAGAAAAACTGAAACATCTTAAGCAAACTGTAAAAGTAAGATCAGCATTTTTATATTATGCCTGTTCTCCTGTTTGGTTTTGTTTCTATCTTCAATAGACAGATGAAATCTCGCATTTTCTGCTTTCAGAAAAACTTGGGAATGTCTGTCACGTGAGTATGTTTGAGTGTTGCATTGCTCAGTGTCATAAGGTCCAAGTCAAACAAAGAATATCTGTCCTACACGTACAGTTTGTAATGATTTCTTTGTTGTGAAGGATTATGCTTAGTGCTTAATCTTATTTTCCTATCTTCCCTAGGATACTATGGAGTTCATAAAAAATTTTCAGTCTGAAGCCCCCTTAAAAAGAGGAAGTGTTTCAGCACAAGATGCATCCCTTCATGAAAGAGTAATGGCCCAGGTGACACAAGTTAAACTTTGGGGTTTTCTTCCTCGCTATTCTGCTTTTGTAGTATAAATACCTAAAACCTTCACAGTGACTTTGAAGTAGAAAGTTTAAAATACAGCTGTGAAGAGAAGACTCCCTTTTTGTACCGACGCTTTAGAAGAGATTCCGAAGTTATTTTTTCAAGTGTTTTGTTTAGATTGAAATCGAGAAGAGTTTGGTGATCAAAACCATGGGAATGTTAACTCGACTGAATGTTTTATTAAAATGTCAATGATTCTTTCCAGCTGCGAGCTGCTCTGTATGACATCCATGACATCTTTTTTACAATGGAGGCATCAGAAAGAATGAATATTCTGCGTCATGATCGCGAAGTTCGGAAAGAGAAGATGCTCAGGCAAATGGTGTGTTATATTCAAGAGAATGTGAATTAGCTTAAGACTTTAAGTACTGAATCATTTTGCTTTTAAGAGATTCTTCCCCACCCAGTACAATGTTGTTTAAATCTAAATTGGTTTAATTATGCTTCTGGAGGTAACTTGCCACAAATAAAAAAAAAAAGCGGTCAGTGCAGCAGGAGATTGTGTTGAAACTTCTAATGTGTAGATATATAAAAATTAGAATGAAAAACATGGTGAAAGTAATAACAAAAAGTCCATAATGGGAATTTGTTATAGCACACAAGCCTTTTAAATTTTGTAATATAAGGAAGATCCTTTAACTTAAAAAAAAAAAAAAAAATAAAAAACCTTTGACTTTAGCTTAAATACTAAATTAGTACTGAAAACACTGTTGGCTTTGTTGTTTGGTGTTTTTTGTGGGGTTTTTGTTTGTTTGTTTGTTTTAAAACTTGATTTCTTTAAGTAGGGGCAGATCAGATGGGCTTAAGATCAATAAGAGCAGTAACTGGAGTTATTGTTGATTTTATTTATTTATTTTCTTTTTCTTTTATAGGATAAAGTAAAGAGCCCAAGAGAGAGAGTAACACTTTCAACAGCTACACAGAAATCTCTGGACAGGAAAAAGTACATGAAGTATGTGCAGGTCTCCCTGGGGGGTGGTGGGGACAGGGTGCAAGGGGATGAGTAGGAGCTACTGGAAACAGTGAACCTAAGCTTTCGGAGTAACAGCTTCTTTGCAACTAACATCTCTCCTAGGAAGAATGAATAAAAAACTGTCTTTGGGTGTGTGGTGTCTTACTAATAGTAATTTGCTCTTACTTTTAAGAGTCGTCTTCTTTGTATGGGAGAAAAGTGTTTTTCGAAGTTGTGCATTCACAAATTCCAGTGGTGAGCGCTTAGTTTATGGTTAATTTTGTAAATGGTAAGAAGTGCTCCAGGTTATTAGACCAGGCTTTCTGAAGTGCCTGGCAATAGAGACACTTGACACACTTGACAAGAGTATGTCTGGCAAGGCTTCTTGGGGAGATGTTAGCAGGCGTTGTCCTGCAACACAACAGTTGTGTTACTCTTGCTCATGAGTGAAAGGTGATAATCTGTAGTATTGCCTGACAGTAAAGCAGGTACATGTACATCCTGTTGTAGGTTTTCTCTTACTATTTCTGTTTAAGACCCGGATAATGATTTTATATTTAAATATGCTTCAATACTTTTGTTTCTCTAGGGCCTCAGAAATGGGAATGCCAAGTAAAAAAATAATCATAAAACAAAAAACTCCTGAAAGCCGGTGAGTGAAGATTACTTGTACTACAGAACTTTCAAAGAACTCTTACAATGATAGATTCTTTCATCTGCATTGCTGATTTTCCATCAATGAGCTCGATTCCTGCCGCTATTATGATGGACAGTAATGAAATCTGATTTAGCATGGTCTGAGAAAGGGGTTTATTATCTCATTAGAAGATAGAAAATATTTTCTTCAGTGCCAGTTCGTAGGGCTTTAAATTTCTGTGCTCAGGTTCAGGGTTGTTCTCTGAGATACGTTATTTGCATGTCTTAAGCTTCAGTTTGACACTCCTACTTTTGTTAACACCCTTTACTTTGCAGTGTAACCACTGATATGCTTCTCTTTAGAAAGCAGTCAGAAAAGACACGGCTTTCTGTTGTGAGGAGAAGTTCTTGCTTCTAGATTGTGTGGATTGCTTAGATAACAGAAATTTCGGCGTTCAATACTTGCTGTTCAGGGAGGCATCAGCCCTTCTCTTACGAGGCCTGTCTACACCTTTTTCTAGTGTAAAAAAATCCAATAACCTGGCATCCCTTAAAAACAGTTTTTATCCCACGCTTACCCAAAAGCTTTGAAGACGTGCTGCTTACTAATACAGTTCCATCTTCAGTGACTAGTTTAAGCAATTCAGTTCCTTTTTACTGTGTGTTCCTGTCAATGGCTAGGAACCCAAGGCACTGCTGAGCAAGTTTTATCGGTGTTTTCTTGTTTCCTTCTTTTGAATAGCGAAAGTAGTAATTGTAATTCCTGCAATAGAGAGCCTGCTAGCCTTTCTGAAGTTTATGTGAAACATGATGATGATTCTGTATTACTTACAAGGTTGATTTTTTTTTTTTTTTAATGGAAAAAGTGCTAATGAGTTTGTGTTTTTACAGTGTCCTTCAACCAAATCAAGGACAGAATGCCCCGGTTCATAGACTGCTTTGCAGACAAGGGTAAGGACACAACATCTTATAGCCTAAAGATGAAAGTAAATGCAAAGTGCAAGAGAACGATGATTTCTGATTAATATTTACACATACTGCTGCAATTATTGTTCAAAGTAAAAATAATTACTTCTCACAGTATTTTGAGGGTTGAAGCTTTGTTTTACCTTACACTGCAAGAAAATATTTAGTGTTTTCATCCTTCTGTGTATTGTCTCCATTTACACTGTTCCAACATTTCTATTTGTAACATTCATTCCATGAAGCTTTGCTTCCACTTAACGAAATATGTATGTTTTTATATGTGGGCTGTAATGCCACGGTATCTGAACTGATTCAGTTTCTTGAATAGAGTTTTAAAAGTCTGTTCGTGGGGAGGTGTTCTCCTATTTACTGTATCTACGTAAGCCAGAATAATGTCATTAGGAATTGTACTCGTACTGAGGAGGAGGCTCTGTGGGACATTGTAAAAATGTTTTCATGCCAAACACAGTTTGATGGTGTCTTTGTATTTTTGGGTACAACCTTTCAACTTTGTTGCAAGTGACTTATTAACTCCTTTTATATTTAATTAGAACCCCTAACGCCACAGTGAAGGGGGTTGAGCCAAATAGAAAGAAGGCCTCAGAGAGCAGAGTGTCTAACAAGGCTGTTTCAGGTGTGTAGAAAATTGGTGCTTGGAATTTAGAGTAAATAAGTTACTAGTATCTAGAAAAGTATATAGGCAATATATTGTTCTCCTTGTGCGCCTGCTTTGCTGTGTCTTTCACCTGTCTCTCTAAAAACACGCTCTGGTAACTTAACCATCCACTTTCAAATTCTGTAAACTTGGTATATGGAATGTACTGCACAGCTCATCTGCTTCCACTCACCAGATGCCCAGTCACAAAAAAGTTGCCAGATACATTCACTGTAACTGTTTGAGAAGCTAATGGTGGTGAAAATAGACTTGCATTAGATTCTGAATGATTCTTAGTTCTGTCACACGTGAAACTTGTCTTCAACACGAAGCCTACTGAAAGGACAGGAAGGACAGTTTCAGACTTAGCAGTGGGCATTCAGTCATTGTGCAGTCCTAAAACCATGTTTCTTACTGTAGCATCTTACAGAATGTTTGAGTTGTAACAACCTGATTCTAAAAGTGGAGTATTCCTGAACTTAGAGAGATTACCAGCTGGCTACCTATTGAAACTGGTAATAGTTCCAGCCCTCTCAGTTTTCAGCCTGTTAAGGCATGAAGGGAATAAAACCCTATGAAACATCTTACACAATTTCCATTTTTTAAATCAGATTTAAAATTTCTTAAGTGACAAACGTTAATTTATCAAAAGATAAAGTGATTTATAGGTTTCCAAACTGTTTAAGATTTTAATTGCACTTTGTTCTCAAAGGAGAGTTCCACAAGTCAAGTATAAAAGATAGGGAATTTTGGGCCTCCGTAAGGTAAATGTATAATGTAGCAGGATTTCAACTGTTTTCCATAGTGATCTGAATTATCTTTATTAAATATTAATCCTTTCTTATGAGATAAATTCTTATTTATTATTGCCCTGGAGCAATTCTGTCAGGGAGTACCTGTGAGTTTTAATGCAGTGTGTAGTGTACACTGCTTAAATGTGATGTTTTCCGGAGTGTTTGGTCTTTTCATAGTACTTTGTGAAGCCAAGAGGAGTGGCTGTAGAAGGACATACAGTAAGAAATTATGCATACACATCTGCAGCATTTCAGATTGAAGGGGCGGGGAAAGGAGGGGAAAATAAAAAAGCAAGCGATGAGATTACAACCAAGGTTTGTTCATTTCATTTTCTGTTGCCAATTCCCCTGGCCATGCTGTCACCACTGAAGTGGAGCAAGGCAGCGTGTCCCTGCGAAGTCCCTGAGTTTAGCTCAGTCTCAATTATCCAAGTCACAACAGTTAATACTTGGCAATGAAAAGAATCCTTTGGGATATATGTCTAAATTTGACTTTGCCTTTCCGTATTGCTATTTGCCAAGTATCTGGAAAGCTTTCATAGTGGTCATCTTGGAACTTAAAGCAGATGAGTCTGGCCAGTTGTGTGCTTCCAACGTAACCCCATTTAGTCTTGTTTGGACATCACGTGTTCCTGTGGTGTAATACCAGTACTTCTGTATGATCCTTTACAAATAGTTTGGACTAGTTGTACTAGATTAATAGAAATGCATTCTGAAATTATTAGATGGGGAATGCTTGGCATGAAATAAATAATTGCATAATATTGTGATAATGAAGAAAACCTTAAGTTGAATACATTTAAATAGAACATGGTCTTCTTTGTATATGGATAAAATGTGAGTAGCAAAAGGCTTGGCAGTATGTTGAATAGGTATTTTTTGGGTTGTTTTTTTTTTTTTTTAATATGTGGGTTTTTGAAGTAGTAAACTGTCTTTCTTCAAGGGAGATCCTTGAAAGTCATCTGTAGTGAGGCAACAAGTTCTGTCTGGGAAAGACCGTAGACAGAGAAAATATAATCTCAAGTTAATTTGAAAAGAAGATGTAAAAAGCCAAACAAAAGCATATGCTTCTCTTATTTTAGTAGAAGTGCAGGTCGGAAGACAAAGACTTTTAGCAGTGGCTTTGTCTAGGCAATACAGAGATTGATTTATATCTGCAATATACCACTCTGCTGAACTTCTAACCCATAATATTTTTATTTAATTTCTTGTCTTCATTCATCCCTGACTCCCAAATAAATTGTGCTTATTAGAGGGGCAAAAGGGAAGGAGGGTTAGTAGAATACAGGTATTATAAATACATTCAAATTAGACATGAGACAAACCCTAACAAAACAGTAACGTACACATTCAACTTTTCTTTTTTTTCATTCTTCTGATTGTTGTTTTAAATTGTATCTGCAAAGTGCTTTGTAGCTTTAGTACAACTCCTGTTGAGTGTTGTTTTTTCTGGCCAGGAGGCATTTCATTTAGGAATCTGGTGATGCTAAATACAGTTTTTGTTGTTTTGTACTCCTTCAATTCAAAGTTCTGTGCTAAAGAGAAAAATACAAAGTAATATATCTGTGAAAAGTCTTGCTTGTTGGGTTTTTAATTTTTTTTTTGGTATTATTTAATTATTTGAATGGGACCAAGGTGTTCAGTCAGTAGCCTGCAAGTTGTGCCAGGCGAGGCATTTAATGTGGTCTGATGGTGTTAGAAAGAAGGTTGTTGAGATCAGGCTGCTGCTACAACTCGACCTATTCATCTCCTTTGTTTCTGCCCAGTCTGAGTAAGTGTTGTGGAAGAGAAATAAGGAGCATGAGGCACACAGAGTATTTGGGTGGCAGCAGCACTTGGCCAAGCGTGGTCTTTCGGGCATGCCTGCCCAGGCTGAGCAGGGAGCAGGTTGCCCGTGTGAGGTGGCATGTGCTGTGAAGTGTGCCAGCGGTCAGGCCAGCGCTCCAGGGAGGTGTCAGACTGGCTCTGTGTGAATAGCACATGTAGTCCCCCCTTTGCCACTGGAAAAGGTGGGGTGATAATGGTATTCAGAAGGACTGTAACTCTTATTAGTAAAATCTGGCTTGTTCAGTACTTAGTCTAGATTCCTGGGTTTTTTCTACACTGCCCTATACTGTCCTATTCTGTATGTGAGACTTTTATATAACTTTGAGCGCACTTGAGAGTTAAGAGGTAGTGTTAAATCCCTGATAAAACATCATGCCTGTCAGTTGTTTGTCCTACGAGATCATAGGTGAGCTGAAGAGCACAGCAGTGAGAGCACTGGGCCAGCGAGAGTGTCCTTTTGTGTAGTGAGGAGCGGTGTGCAGACGTGAGGGATCTGGCTGTGGTGAGGTCTCTGGGCTTTCCAAAGCTGCTTTGTACTGTGCTGAATGTAGCCCTCCTTGGACACCTGTAAGTAACGGCTGCAACTCTACACAGAGTAACTAAAGAGCCTAAGAAGGGCTGTCACTTCCTCTGTCACACTCATTTAACTGCCTGGTAATTATTTCTCTTCCATGGCTGTCTTCCATTCCCACCGCTCTGCACCACGTGGTACAATTCTCACTGCTCTGTCCACGTCTGCTCACGTTGCTGGACACTCAATAACTGCCTGAACCTAACGAATGCTGACTTGTGCTACTCTTTAGCAGCCTGCACTGCTAAACCCTTATTACTGGAAGATACTTGTGCTATGCATAATACAATATGGCTTTTAAAATATGTATATAGATGTATATATTTGTTCCATGTGGAGAGATTTATTTTTTATTACTTATATACTTGAGGAGCTTTCCTTTTATAAGGGCTCTGCCTGATGACCTTACTTACACTGCATTTCTAATTCTGGTTGCATGTTACAACATGGAAACCTACAACTGTCTTGGTTTATTAATGTTGCAGCTGGGGAAAAGGAAAGAGTTTTCTTAAATGTTTGACCTGTATAATATTTTTTTTTAATTGACTGTTTAAATGTTGGCATAGTTAAACTAATCTGTCTTCGTGATGTGACAGACTTACCTTTTAAAAACTTGTGAATTGTAGTTGTTTTGAAGTAGCAGAAAAGAAGAAGGAATAGTTACTGAGGAAGGAAATACTATAAAATGTCGTTACTTTCAAACCTACCAGTGGTTTTTGTAAGACATTGTGGGTGTAACATGAAAACTGTCATTTTAAAAGTAGCCATTGAACTTGTAATACTGCCTAGAAAAATTGTCCTAAACTTTTTTGGCTATTTTTGTTGGATAATCCTGTTACACAACCCAGCACTACTAATTACAAAATGGGCATGTTTCTACTTCATTTTTAGGAGCATATGCAGGAAGAACCCAAAGAAAGAAGCCAAATGTTGTGACAATTTAAGAAGACAGCACTCACTGGGATAAAATGGCTTTTTTTTTAATGATGGCATTCTGAGCACTGATGCAAATATTGCATCTTCTATAGGTATATTTAGAAATAATAAACATACTTGGTCATTTCCAGACTACAACACATTAGTACAATCATATTGAAGTAATAAAGGGTTGCAAAGCTCAAACACTTGTGGAAAAAATTGCATGTGAAAACTTATTATGTATTCATACTACTCTGTACACATAAGATTCATAATCTTGTTTATTTCAAGATCACCACAGGGCAACATGAAGTTAATTTGTGACCTTTTCCCACACTTAAATTCTTGTGTCTAACACTACACTTTTTGCATTACTTAAAATTGCAGTTTCTGTGTGCGATTGCCACCATAAACAAGTCATATGCATATATTTTCAGTTTCTTATGATAAAGTTAAAGCAGTTAAGGAAGAAAATAAGTTATTTCAAACAAAGCTGAGCTCTTCCATCAGTGAATGTCAGCAGCCTTTCTGAATGTACTTTCTGTATGAATGAAATTACCTCAATTTAAATACTAATGGCCTAAGTGTTTTGCATTTCTGCTGAGTTGGACAGACGTGGATCCAGATTAACCACGGGGCAGACAGACGTACTTTCAATGACTATATTGAAATTGTGCATTTATACACTTGGTAGATAAAGCACACTGTGCTGGAAGAGCCCTGCGATCTTTTTTCCTTCCTGTCTACTGCATTTTAGACCATGCTGTATTTTACCTTGGTCCTTCTGCTGATGGATGTTATCCTTAACTCGAAGGGAGCAGAATTCTGTAGCTTCTTTTAATGGACTCGAGACATGATGTTAACATTCCAAGTCCCATAGAGAAAGCTTGGCTGTGTAAGTCTTTGCCATGCTTACTCTTTTGCTCTGTTAACAGTAGCGGTAGAGAACTGACTACGGGGATGTGAAATGGGTTTTGTTTCGTTACTTTCCCAGTAACACAATGCAACAACCTCACTTGGGAAGCTTCCTAACATGGTGGCATGGATATAAGAGAGAAAAAAACAGACTGAAAATTTCATTGTGTTAAACAGTGTGCAAGAGGAACAGTAATGGTGGGATGAGGAGAGTGTCTCCAGGGGCAGCGATGAGTGAATGGGCTTGCTTGCGGCTTTCGTCTGCCACCATGTCTGTCCTCTGCAGCTGGTGACGTGGTTCAAAACACGTTTTACACCATGCAGTAAATGACCCAAATTGCATTCTTGGCAACTGGCAAAAATGCTGCCTGAACACTTGGAGGAATGACATTGCTTGGTGGCCCTTCCCTGGGGTGTTTATTTGATAGCTTGGATGGGGGGAGGCTCCAGGGGAGGACCTGCCTCCTTTTATGCAAATACTGTGGATTTTGGATGTACTACAGAAAATGCCCCAGACAAGCTTCCTGCTCACCTGGTAGGCATGAAAGCTCTGTTTTGGTTCCTGATTTTTCTTTAGGAGTGGAAAACATCTCAAGAGGGGGAAAACTTACGGTATGTCACAGGTGACATAATGTGCTATTGATATAGCAATGCTAAAGATTGATGTTTCTAAAGGATGCTTTATGTGCTGTATTTATTATTAGCATAGGCAGTATGTTGATGTAAAAACAGGTTTAAGTGTTAGTAAAAACGAATGCTTGCCTTCTGTACGTGTTTCACATCTAAACCTTTTTTTACTTTAAGCATGCTTCCACTACGCGTAATAAAACACTGTAGCACAAGGGGTTTTTTTTTTAACTTTCATGGGGCCTTTTCTCTTGACAAGTGCCAGAATTTGGTTTGTACTTGATGTTTTGTATTTATACATATTTTTTATTTGGTGTGGAATTGTGATATCATAAAGTGTATTTATTTTTGTATTTTATTTCATTTTCACCAGCCTTGCTTTTTACTTAAAACATCCTGCACAATAAACTTCAAATCTTTAAAACGAACTGTATTGCTTTCCTTTTTCTGGGTTGAAAAATCCTCCGATGCAGAATTAGGAAGAGGCGAGCGCTGCGGCACAGGGCCTCGCCCCTCACCGCTCTTCCTGCTGGCCAAGGAGCCGCCTTTCCCCCGTTCCTGGACAGTTCTGGCTGCGGCGCTAGCCCCGTGGGGTATTTTTCACGAGCTCGCCCCCCGCCAAAAGGCCGGTCCCGGCCGGGCCCGCCCCGGGGCCGCTCCCGGGCCGCGGGCTCCGGGG
>JAVFHW010046960.1:0-10995 GCA_032159205.1 Eurystomus glaucurus suahelicus
TGAACCGACCACATCAGGTCGGTAGTGGAAAATAGAGGAAAAAAAAAAATTTCCGTCAACTCATAGACTGACATCTCACTAATGTAGCCCAAGATGTTGGTAAGCACCTTTGCTACTAGGATGCCTTGCTAAGCTTATATTTCAGCTCATCTGCCAGGTCTCCAATGTTCCTTTCTGTAAAGCTGCTTTATAGGTAATCAGTCTCTAGCCTGACATTTCTGTCAGTCCTTTTCCCAGTCTGTTGTGGGTCCATTGGAATAGCAGCCCTATCCTCCAGCATATTGACTTCTCCCTCTTATTAGGTATTGTCTGCAAAGTTTCTGAGAGTGCACTCTATGCCATCATTCAAGTTTTTAGTAAAAGTATTAGTCAGTGGTAGCTTAAGTATTGATTCTTGGGGGGGAAGCACTAGTTAAAAGTTAGACTTGTGTTAGTTAGGCATTGTGGCAGTGATCACCACACTTTGAGCACGATGGTGTAGCCAGTTTTCTGCTCATCTTATTTTCCATTTATCCAGTCCATGCTTCATCATTTTTGCTATGAGGATAAAGTTAAGTCATGTGACATCAAATATGACATTATTTCTCTTTCATGTTATATTTTGCAACATCCTGTTATGCAGTATTTTTCAAATTTCTCCTTGTCTTACGAGCATTTTATTCCCTATATATCCTTTATTATATGTTTCTCTATCTCTTCTGGTTTTCAGTCCTCTTTTGCAATGTTCTTCTCATTTCTTCCACAAGTTCAGTGCTTAACAAGTCTGTATTTTCAACCTTTTGTTCTACTTTTTGAGTAATAAAAAGGGCCAGAAGAGGTTCAAACTCAGAGCTAAATTGAAATAATATTACTTCTGCTTATAGAAATTTCAGGAACATATGTTCACATTTCTCAAGGCACTCTGCACCTTTGAACTCAATAGCATGTGCAGAAGATAGGCATTCCTGATGTAAACTCATAATAACTTCTAAAGATCAGACAGGCTTCCCAATTGGTATATTGAGTGCAACCTGTCATTTCAAGTCTACTGACAATATCAGGACACCACATTTTTAAGCCAAGGCAATCTGTAGCAAATTAAAATTGCAAGAAAAGATTGCAAAGATTGAGATGCACAATCAAAGGGCAAGAACTGCAGCAAGTGGATTCATCAATCTCAAAGCCTTTAGGAGTTTCGGAATGTTTGTGTTTATCTGCTTCTATCTAGCCATGATAAATAAAATGAGAATTGGCTTCTGACTTTATTGTGGTTTATTGATTAAGTGGTTAAAGAACAACAAAGTTATAAACATCTGAAAGAGAGTCCTGTATTATATAATTATATGCAATATATTTGCCTACAGTACCTGAAAAACTGCTTATGTAAGACACATGGAAGTCTGGGAAGGGCAAGCTGTACCCTTGGTTTTGGAGGAGAGCTCCAAATTAATTTTACTTCAAAATTTGTTGAATAGTAAACATAGGGTATGGTTTTTAGCATTTTTAGCTTGCACGTGTTTGATTTCTCAGTTGTACTTTGTATAATGTATACTTGTTTAGTTTGCAAGTAGAAGGGATTTGTTTTTACATGTGTACCTAATTCCTTAAAGTAAATTTATTACCTGTGGCTGAAAGGATAATTCTATGTGTAAGGAGATTTTGAACTAAACTAAAGTGCAATAACATGACTTAAAGAAGTGAATAAATATCTATGACAAGAAAAAAATGTGTACTTGTAGAATGCAGTGCATAAAATGAAGTGTAACGTACCTTTGCTCCAATTTTCAGATAAAATATCTTCAGTAGCAGTCAATTCACTCTGAAAATGTGCTGGAGGTGGAAGAGCAAGATAATTGCAAAAGTACTGGGGAGCAAGATGAACAAATAATTGTCACTGAGATTAGGGATTTCTTGGGTTTTGTTTATTGTTGCTTTAGTTACAGACAGACATTGATAAAAAGTTATAAATTTATATTAGATATTCCAAAGAGAGAAAAAACTGAATTTGGTTACTCATGCTTTTTGTCGTGTTTGTGACATCATCAAATCAAGGCAATGAAATTAAAAAATGTATGGTTTCTTATATTTGCAGAATGTAATGATTTTGTCAAGCAAAAGTACTTAATGAGCTTTAATGAAATAAATATAATCACAGAAATTATTTCTTAATTTATATTCTTGCTAAAACAAAAAAAATTTTCTCTAGAAAACAAATTTTTAAATCAGTTACTTTTATAATTACTGAGCCAAGCTAAATTTTTATTAAGTACTTTAGATCCCAGATAGTTATGTATACCTTATATTATATATATGAATCTGAAATTAATGACCACAAATGTGTTTTCAGCTCATATATTCCTTTCTAACTGAGCAAGTTTTACACAATTAAGTTCCCTAGATAAGTACAGCAGATGCAATAACACTTGACAATCTAAGGAAACTTGCCACATATCTAATGCTTAACCTTTTCTTGGTTTCAGAGACTGAAAGTTCCTCTATCTGTCTGCCCAGCTCACTACAACAATCTAGCATCTAGGCTATGAGACCATATTTCAAATATCTCCTCTGCCTGACACAGTTTAGATCCCGGTATGGGTGAGGAAGACACTTTCGTTGAAGCTGTCACAGTAAAGAAAAATATTATTTATTTTTTTTTTTTTTAGTTAGAATAAGAAAATAAGGACAAGAAATTCCCTGAGACATTTGAGCATCTAAATCTATAACTTTTACTGTCCTACAGAAGAAAGAAGGGATTTCCTCTCCTCTTTTTCAATTTTTAACATAAGAGTCTGATCTATGAATAATGAATCAACATAAGAAATCTGCTGAGGTGCTGTTAAGCACCTCAACCCTGGAAAGAAGAGGCCTTAATATACAAATTTTCTTCAGTATTTCCTACCGATGTAGTATTTTGTATACAGATTCTACCGAATTCTGTTCTGAGATACCCAACTCTCCTTATTCAAAGAATAGATATATTTATTTACAAAACTACCAGCATTACAGCCATTTACAAGATGACCAAGAAACACATGAAAATGTTGGGAAAAATTAAAAAAAAAAAACCAACAACTTAGCCAACGTGCCTTAAATTCTGATGCATAATATCTCTCTTTGCCCCCAGCTCACAAAACAGTGAGTCCATGGTCAGTGCCAGTCTTTTCATGCCACATAAAACCTCATAAGGCCTAGATTTGGGCAAGCAATCTTTTTTTTTTGTGGCTCAGCTCCACCTTTCTTTGGGGCTTAGAAAGCTGTCAACAAGATGTTAACTGACTGTATATTAAAACACTCTTTTCTGCCTCTGTGGCATTTACATTTCATTTTCATCTTTTTCTAACACAAAACTGTGCATTACATTCAAAAATTAAAGCTTGGCATTCATATACATTTATATTAATGAGATTAATACAAGATGTTTGTTACTGGCTTTAATTTCAGTCATCACATCTGAGCCAGCAGATGTCATGCTAATGAATGATTTTGTGATGAACTGAAATCCAACCCTGTCAATGAACAAAACATGAGAGAATACTTTAGGAAAAAAGATCCCTTGGTCACTGAAAGCAAATATTTTTGTTCTTCATCAAGTTTATCCTAAATTTTAAATACCTTACTTTAACAACAACAAAAAAAATCTGGAAAAAAAATAGGTAAAGTGTTTAGACGTCTTCAAGCTAAACAATTCCCTGAATGTTCTCAGTTACATATGGTGTATTTTATAGTTCAACTATTATTTACTTTGGATAAATTAGAATATTCTAAAAAGGTCTTGCCAGTTATTTCTACAGCAGTAATTTTCTATGGATTAAGACATGTTTTTATCCTTAAATACATCTTATGCATCCAATGAATGCTAAAAATGATTTTATTTGCATAATTCTAGGGTTAGAAATACAGTTCCTTTAATCACTTTCCAACAGCCTATTCAGCTTTTCCTTTGAGCTGAAATGACTCTACACCCTGTTATACCAGCTTTTGTTGAAAAAGTTTAATGTAAATACCCCTGCTAAACTAAATTCTCATAATTTTGAAGCCTCTGGGCCTGGTATTCCTAATTCTGTGCTCACTGGCAAGTTATGAGTGTTTAGAACCATATTCCAGCAGTGTTCAGTATCATCACACTGCAAAGTAGCCAGGTGGTCTGTCTTCTTTCCTCCATTCTCTTGCTTGTATTCAGCTATGGCAAGAAATGTGCTTGTCTAGAGGAAAGACTCTACCAGACACTAATAATTGCTTTGACTGACTGACACTCTCTGGCTACCAAGGAAAATTGAGAATATTTTTCCTAAAAAATGTACCAGAAGTGGTACAAATTAATCTTTGTAAAAAAGAATATTCAGTTCTGTATTAGCAACATATTTACATGTTTTTTTTTCAGCTTTTGATACATATATAATTCAGAGGTTTCTGACTTGTATCTCAGCCAGTGCTTACAGAATCATAACAGAATCACAGAATCGTAGAGGCTGGAAGGGACCTCTGGGCATCATTCAGTTCAACCCTACTGCTAAAACATGTTCACCTAGATCAGGTTGTACAAGATCATGTACAGGCAAGTTTGGAATATCTCCAGAGAAGGAGGCTTCACAACATCTCTGAGTAGCCTGTTCCAGTGTTCTGTCATCCTCATAGTAAAGAAGTTTTTTGTGATGTTGAGGTGGAACTTCCTGTGTCACAGTTTGTGCCCATTACCCCTTGTCCTTTCACCGGGCACCAATGAAAAGAGACTGGCTCCCTCCTCTTGACAATTACCCTTTAGATGTTGATAAGTATCGATAAGATCTTCTCTCAGTCTTCCCTTCTCCAGGCTAAACAGCCCCAGGTCTCTCAGCCTCTCCTCAAAAGAGAGATATTCCAGTCCCCTAATGAACTTTGTAGCCCTCTGTCGCGATCTGCCCACAAGGGGTCACGGGTCCGCCCACAAGGGATCACGGGTTCGCCCACAAGGGATGTGGTCCTGCCCACCAGGGCCCCAGACCACTCCCCAAATGGAACCAAGGGCGAGGCACTTCTCTCCAAATCCACAACCAATTGCAGGAATCAGACACACCCCCTTATGAAAATATATGTTTATTTATACTAAGTCAAAATCTATTCTATGAAGCACTCTTATATCTTACAATCTATGCCTTATCCAAATATTGCAATACTGTTATCATAGTCTATGGAGTCTATATCTTAGTCTATATCTTAACAATTTAATCAAAAGATCTCTCAACGTTTAATAACTGCTAGACAGTTCACTCAGAAAAGGAATAGGAAAACTAAGAGTTTGAGGGGTAGAAATAAGGGTCTTATTAGAGAGAAAGGTCCCTATCACTATATGGATATGTTGTGAGTGTATGTAAATGCAGAAGATGTCTCAGAGTTATTCCCTTCTTTGCCTGGAATCAAGTCAATCTGGTCAGTCTGAATTTTAAAAGCTTGTGCCTTTAAATTCAGCTCTGGCAACTCCAGCTGATGTTTCTCGGAGGGGAGGGGGAGGTTGGCTCCTTGACAGCCTTTCCTTTCTCTTCTTTCCCCCCTCCTGTTGTCTCCTTAAGGCAGTATATAGAAGTTCACTTGAAAGCAGATAACAGTCAAGGTCACCTGCCTCTTTCAGGAAAGGCAGCTGTTTCTTCTTTGAATTCAGCAAAAATTCCTGACTGGAGTAAAGTCAGGACAGAAACACCTCTCCCCAGGCGTCTCTGGGCAAGTTTACCCCCTTGTACCCCCTCCCTGTACAAGCTTCTTGTTCTCGGCTCATGACTATGTGGGGGGGAGGAGGAGGGATAGAGAATTGGACTCACAGCTTGCTACGCAGGTAGGAGCAGTTCGTCAAGATTCTCCATATATATCAGACGGTGGAAGAATCGCTGCCAACTCCCGGCTATTGGCCTGGTCCTGGGCCAACTCCCAGCGAGGAAGGGGTTTGCTCTCTCTCGGTGGTGGCACAGACGGAAAAGAGAGAGAGGCGGGGCTTTCTTCTGCTTTTATAGTGTCCGTTATCTTCAGATTCTAGAAGAATCCAGGCACTTCTCAGCCGTTCCCAGCAGTCCTAGCAGCCGCAAAACATCTCTGGGAAAGGGAATTCACTGTCTCGATGAGACATAAATCTCCGTTCACCACACCCTCCATTGGACTCTCTCCAGTAGTTCTTTGTCTCTCTTCAACTGGGAAGCCCAGGACTGCACACATTACTCCAGATGTGGCCTTACCAGGGCAGAAGAGAGTGGGAGAAGAACCTCCCTTGAGCTGCTGGCCACACTTTTCTTAATGCAACCAAGGATACCATTGGCCTTCTTGGCCACAAAGGCACACTGCTGGCTCATGGTTAATTTATTGTCTACCAGGACTCCCAGGTCCTTCTTCGCTGAGCTGCTTTCCAGCAGGTCAACATCTAATCTGTACTGCTGCATGGGGTTATTCCTCCCTAGGTGCAGGACTCTACACTTGCCCTTGTGGAACTTCATTACGTTCCCCTCTGCCCAACTCTCCAGCCTGTGCAGGTCAGTGAAGGTCACGCTGCAGATACCTTGATGTTTTTTTGAAAGGCTTTTTTTTGCTGATTCTGCAATAGCAATTGTTATAACAATTAGAACAATGTGAACAACATAGTAGATTTTTATTTTTTTTAGAGAAGAACTACACTAAAACTTTGTATTATCTTTCAAAACTAGGTATGTGGTATCAATTTCAACACACAAAAGTTTTTTGAATAAAAGATCTCTAGCTGTAGTAAAGAATAACTGACATTACATTTTTAATTATTTAACTTAACACACAGCATTGTTATGCTGAAGGGTCTGTAGCTTCCCTACGTGTGAAGAATGGAACTGGAAACAGGGGGAATAAATTGTAAGTGGGCTGCGGGTTTCAGTAAAAAGTTAGGTACTAAAAGAGGAGTTAAATCTGAGACTAAATGGCTAAAAGTGAATGGTCCAGTTCTGGAAAACTAAGTTTGCTAATGTTGACTTAAATTTCTACAAGTAATGCAGAGTATATTAGGAAGACAGAATAACAAGGCTGAGATTTATAACACACAACTTATTGTTTGCTGAGATATCTGCAATAGCCAAAATGCAAACAAAGAGATGAAACAACTTGTGTGCTTAAAAATTCAAGACACAGAAAATAATCTGTTTCATGTGATTTCTAAAACTGCCTACCATGGCAGATGTTATCCCATTTAGCTTGAGAATGATAGAATCCCTACAGTTCTTAGAAATGTCTTTCAGTCAAGGTAGGTGTTACTCTTCCATGTAAAACCAAAGTGCTTGTTGGTAAGGGTGATGTCCACCTTTTTAATGACAGCTTAGAAGAAAGATCAGCTATGACAAACTGGAAGTACTTTTCCTGTATTTTTAGAAACCTGCTAGAGAAAAATCCAGCAACATTTCAAAGAACAAAATGCTCTTTTAATTGTTTCCAGCCCCTATTTGCCATCCTAGCTGAGCAAACACTCAGAACTGGATTGCAGTAATTTTACAATTTACATATTATTCTGCTGGATCTATTTCTGACAGACCAGTGGATTAGCTTTCAAAAGAATTATGAGGATAAGTTCTACACAGAGCAGTCTAAAGACTGAGACTTAAAGTATTTCTGCAAAATCAAAATAATCTTATTGTAAGAAAGATTTAAACCCCTGACTTCCTGAACAAGTGCTTTGATTACTATCTTGTTACTGCCTTACTATTTTGGCCAAGAGCCTGAGTGAGTGAAGCATGTTCTAAGTTTGGGTAGTTTCCAGCAAGATATTTGAAAGGAATACTATTTATGTGTTTTCACAGGAGGCGGCTGCTGTTCTAATCTGAGGTATAGACAGATGAGTGAGGTGGGGATTTACTACAGTAGAATTTTACAGGCCAGAAAAGTTTTAATTTGAGACCTGAGGCATGATAGGAGTCAGAGTCATCTTAGCAGGCTAGAGGACACTCTTGCATGTCATTCTTGAACTTTTACATCCACAGAGCATTTTAAAACATTTTGCTGGATTACACTCTCATTTTTTAAATGCCTACCAATTTAACCATGCATTGTTCATTGTTCTGTACAGTGTCATTAACTATAATTCTGCTTAAATTTCATTTATCTCAGTATTGTACAAAACAAGCAGGAACTAGAAACATAAGTTGCAGTTGTAAACCTGTTCTCCATTCAAGACTGATTTGAAGAATAAATTCTGCAGGATGACTTATATAGTTCAGTACTGATACCTTTAACTTCCTTTTAAATAGATTCAATCTGGTCTCTGCTCCTCAGCTTGGTGAAAAAGAATGAAATCTGCTGTTTCTCCACACTTCTCTCTGCCTCCTCTATGTACTTATCACTATCACAGAACTTACTTGTAGCACACACAGCAGTCACAGCAGGAATAAATCCTTTTTTCCCATGTTTATTGTATAGAGCTAAATATTAATCAGTTTATGTCCCAAGATTGCCTACAATTCCCCAAACTGTTAAAGATACTTGAGACTTAAAATTTATCCTCTAGTCTGAATTTTCACAGCTATGAACTTGGAGAAGTTTTTCAACTCAGTGACATGCATTTTTTAAAAGTTCTAAATAAGTAATGCATATTTTAAAAAGCTGGTGCAGAGGATCCAAAATAAAATAGAAAACTCACACAAGCTGACAACCTCAGGAAATGCAAAGCAAATGACAAAGCCCACATCTGTTTCACACTACATGGGAGAGCTATTTTAGGCACAGCTTGTCAGTCTTCCAGTAAGTGGTATTTGTAAATAAAGTTCAGAGAAAGAATAGAAAATCTCCAAACTTCTGGTTATTTCTTCAGGTGATTTTTTAATAGTATTTGCATTATTTTGAACCTTTGAATATATAATGACTGTGTACGATTTTTAGCTATTATGTGTTGATTATGTACAGCTTTCTGAGGTGTTTAACTTTTTTAGCTGACTGCATCATATGATATATTTTAAGGCAATAAACTGGTTTTAAACTCTTGTTCTCCTGAATTTCAAAATCTTGTGATTTCAAAATGGAGAAATACCAACAGAGAAAGAATTTTACTTCTCCTGCCTCTAGAATAGTTTAATTTTTTTGTTCAAACACAATGACTTGATAAGTGAAATGCTCTTTACACAAGGATTGTGCCATGGATGTGACCTACGTTGAGAGAAAATTGGAATTCTGTGTCCTGGGTGAATAGGTTAGCCACAACTTTTTAGTTAAACAAGCTGGATTGTTCCTTTTTTTTTTCTTTTTTTTTTCCATGGGGTTTTGTATAGGTTCTGCTTTTCAATATGTGATCTAACTAATGATGACCAGATCAAGCTTCAGGGTCACACAGGTGAAGAAATACTTTGTTGATCTCAATATAGTTGTAGATATGAGCAGAAACTGAACTTCTTTGTGTAGATAGATAGAAAAAAAATAACATGCCTATAAATAAATATTTTGATCCCTAAACAACTACAGCGCTGAAAACAAGAGTTAATAGATTTTAGCTGCCTTCAAAACTAAACTGAAATTCTTAGAATAATGCTGAAAGACACTGGACATGGGAGCTAGTCAGTTCTTGAATGCCTTAATAGTTTGGTTGAGCTTAATTGTAGAAATTGTTATTTTTAACATATCAGAAGTGCTTATTTTCTCTTATCCTATTATAATTCAAGCATAACAACAATGTTATTTCCATTGCTCTAAGCATGACACAACTTTATCCCCAGCTATGCAATTACCTGTCTTATTTGCATAGTGTTTTAATAGAAATATATTCCTAAACAGATTGCTGTCCATTTTCAAATTAAAAATACGTGGAGCTCATAACTGTGCTGATTAGATCATTCTAACAAAATGTTTATATGATTTAGAAAGTCAAGTTCTGCTTAGTTTTGTTTTTCTGAACTCAAGGAAGTAGTTGTTAAGTACCTGAGTCATCTTAAGGAAAGATTGGTAGTATTTTATACATTGTATTTTCTCTATCTTGATAAACCTTAGATACTGTAATTCAAAAAAAAAAAAACCCACAGAAACTTTTTTTTTTTTTTGGGGGGGGGGGGGAGCTATTTTAATAAAGAAAGGTTTGAAAACTGGACTTCTATTTATATTCTACAAGCTCTGTACAAATGTCTGCATACTCAATATTAATTACTCTGTTGTTGGATTGTGAAGAATCTGCCCTATCATGTGTCCTTGGAATAGTAATTCAAAATGCATTTGCCCTATGCTTAACCTTTCACAGAGCTGCTGATTTCAGTTATTGCATGTATGAGGCTTGGGAAACAAGAATTTCCCCACGAGCATAATGGACATTAAAGAAAAAGTGATACTGCAACAAGCTTACATGTGCAATGTCACCTGCCACATATTGTATAAAGTTCAAAGTTACATTTCTGTTAAAATGCCTAACTTTTATCATATAGTTCAGCTTTCACTAGTACGTTCAAATGATATTATCTATTTGCCACTTCAAAATCACAGCTGCATTGGCTAGGTTCCTGTGATATCACGACATATGCATACCTCTGCATCAGTGTGGTGATCCTGCAGCAACTTGCTGTTTGGTTTAATTCTTGGATTTGAAGCTAGACAAGGCTTCCAACAGACTCAGAGTTGCAGCACCAGAACTAAGATAAGCCTCACTGTGAGGGAAAGGGTTGTACCTCCAACAGACTGGCAACAGAACCAGCCATATACTGGATGCTGACAAACAAGAGACTACTGGGAAGTATTTGACAGCATGAGAGTACTGCAAACAAGTGCTAAGGCTTAAACTCACCTAAATAAATATTCAGCCTTTGATATCTATTCAGCTTTCATCATTTTGGGGGAAAAAATGTTTTTTTTACCTGGATCTAACATGTGTGTCTTTGACTATAGTTGAGTTTATATATTTACAAGGTTATAAAACCTCAATCTTATAATAATCTTATAATGCAAAATCATTTATGTTTACTAGCACGATTTGAAGTTGCCAGCACAATATGAGGAGTAGCTGTGTAAGTTAATAATTGCAACAGAGTATGAAGCAGGTGTGTAATATATTTACACGTACATATATCTTTA
>JAVFHW010046991.1:0-13862 GCA_032159205.1 Eurystomus glaucurus suahelicus
AGGCTGAACAGCTCTCCCTCCCTCTACCTGTATGACAGATTCTCCAGTCCCTTAATCATCTTCATGGGCCATCATTAGAGATCAACCAGCATGCCCACATCTCTCTTGTACTGGAAAGCTCAGACCTGGACCCACGTCCCCAGATATGTCTCACCAAGGCTGAGCAGAGGGGAAGGATCATCTCATTCAAGCTACTGGTGACACTCTTCCTAATGTAGTCCAGGAGACTGCTGACTTCACTACAAGGGCATACTGCTGGCTAGTGTCACCAGAAGCTCCAGGTCTTTTCCTGCAATGCTGCTTTCCAACTTCTTGGTAATTGAGGACAAGCTGGCTGGCCTACAGAACCCAGATCCTCCTTCTTGCCCTTCTTGAAGTCTGGAGTCTTCAAGTGCTTCAAGTGCTTCCTTGTAGTCATCAGGAACCTCTTCTGATGGCCAGGACCTTTCAAAGATGATCAAGAATGGCCTTGCAATCATATTGGCCAGCTTCCTCAGAGCTTCTGGGTATATCTCATCAAGTAACGTGGACTTGTTATATCCATTTTGTTTAAACATTCTCTGACTTGATCCTCCTTCACTAATGATGTCTTCCTTGCTCCAGACTTTCTCACTGGTATCAGAGGCCTGGTATTCCTGAAGGTATGTCTTACAAGGTGACTTTCCTGAATTGTTCTGGGACTCCAACACACACTGTGTCCACCTAGACCTCTCCTCCATCTCTCAGGTGAGGCTACAGTTTGTTATTCCTTCATCTTCTTAGGTCTATGTGTAATATGCCTTCTGGCCACATAAAAATGTTGCCAGGAGTTCATGGGTGAGACAGGCTGGCTACTTGCTGGGGTATCCAGAGATCCCTCTCCATTTTTTGCTTCATTAGTATTTAGTAAGTGTATGTAGCCTTTCAGTGTGAAATACAAAACTTTTAAATTTGACAAAGCAAGTATCCCAAGGTAAGTGCTTCAGCAGATGAAAGAAGAAAGTGATTGGTAACTTCAAGAGCTGCTACTACAATGGAGATCTCTGAGCTGTGGGAAAAGGGAGCAGTGTTGTGGGAGAAAAGTCATCAAAGTCTCTTGCATGCAGATATGGGAAAGTATGTGTGAACAAAGGCAATGCAATCTGGGCCTTTGATAGTTTCTTAGTCATCTGCCAACACATATAAATTCTAATTAATTAACTATAAATTGATTCACTATATCCTAATGGGTTCTCTTTACATATATATGTAATGTAAATATTGTAAATATTATGCAAAATTGTTCTGGAATCCTCATGATTTTTAAATTATCTCAGAAACAAGTAGAAGTGTTCTGCATTTGTAGAAGCAGACTTGACTGATTTCTTTCTCAATTGTTCTCATGTAATATACTGATTTAGAGAACCTGACTTGCATAATCAGTTTCTGGCTATTTTTCATTAACTTTACAGGATACCTATCAAAAGGAATATTAGAATGCAATGATTTACATAATCGATACAAGGGCATGCCAGTCATACCATTATGATTGGTTAATAATCTCTAGGTACACTTTTGAATTCAGACCACTAGGGCTGTTTGCCAGAAGACAGAAAGCACATTCATATATCACTTCTTTATGATGAATGGAAGAGTTTTCAAGTTACATATTTTTATGTGTTTCACTGGGTTTTAACATGAAAATTTTGTAGTTTTCAGGCAACAGAAGACTAAACCTGATAAATAAAACCTTTGTACAGCTAGTGGTAGTAAGAAACAAGAAACATAATCATATTTCTAAAAATTATGCAAAAGGGCAGCAGCAGCAATATGGGCCCTTTTAATTGGTCATATATTTCTCCACTGAAGATCTTCAAAACATTAATCAGCCACTGTGGAGAAGTTTTGAGTGAGAGAGGACATGACTCGTTTACAGTGAACAATCCAGGCCTCGAGGCTCAGACAACAACCTTGAAGCGTCTTTGGGGGAGAGACAAGGCAGTTTACAAGAAAAAAAAGGCCCTCCCCAGGAGGCACTAACCGCAAAGGGGGCTGAGCTGAGCAACGTAAGGGCGCGTGAACAAGGAGCCTGAACCAACCACGTTAAGGGGTGGGCTGCATGATGATGGGGGTATAACCAATTATGTGTAAGGGCTAAGCGCGTGTCTTTGTTTTTGTACTATAAATACACGTTTTGAGCAATAAAGCGCGGACAACTCTATCCACATTGGAATACATCGTTACTCTGGCCGCTTCTCCTGACAAGCCACAGTCATGGTTGAGAAAATTTTGCATGAGCTTTCATGTAGGTAAGCGGTTCCCTGAAAACCTAAAGATGTACCAATCAGTCCTACTTCTCAGTAGGTAGGTGCATATTTAAAAGATGTAGGTGTAGAAAGGAAATGAATGCTGCCTCTCACTATTAAAAACCTTGAATTTTGATGAAGTATGTTCATAGATAACTCTCCTTTTATCGATTCTGCATATGTCCAAGAGTAGAAGGAAGAAACAAAATGAAATGACCAAGAAAACCATTAAAGTTACTTGAGAAAACAAATTAATAAAAGCTACTCTGCAGCTTAACAAATAAAGATGGTCAATGGTGGAGAGAGGGAAAAAACCACCACAAAGACACTATATCTATAGTAGACATCATAAGAAATGTAGCTGTGTTGGTAGAAGACCTCAAAAGCCCCTACAGAGAACTAACTTAATGTTGCAGAAAACCAAACAAGAATTGCAATTTGCAATGTGAGCTCTGAGTGAGGCAAAATGTCTCTGTAGATAATTTCCTCAGAAAATAAAAAGAATAAAAAGGAAATATATAAATGCATCATATTTTTATATGATATATACAGATAACAAAAGGCTTTGATGCCAACATGATACATACATGATAGGACTGTCTAAGAAAAGGAGTCTGTAGTCTAAAGTAGTTTAAAAGAAACAGTCTGGATGTGTCAGCACTCTCCTTGGGGACCACTGCCCAGGGCCTGGGCTGTTGAGATCCCTGCCTTGCTAGCTGCTGTCACACCCGACTCCTCCCTTTATAGTCCCTGACAAATTAATTACAAGATACACAATGCCTATTGTCCTGGTTCGGCCAGGAGAGGGTTAATTTTGTTGGGGAGAAAGCCGCAGCTATTTCATACCATGCTGACATCATGCCCCAGGGGCCAGTTCCAGTTCTTCCTGGCCACCCTGGCAGGGGTCCAGGACTGCTCTGCCTTGTCTTCGTGCTTGGTATCATTTGTTTGGTACATAGTCTTGCTCGCTGTTGTCATTGCTGTTGCTGTTCTGACTGCTTCTTGCATGTTACTGTATTAAACTCTCCTCATCTCAGCTTGCAGAGGCACCTCTAACCCCTCCTGCTGTCTTTTTTCCATCCAAGGGGCAGTTCTAGTGGGGGCAGGGGCAGTGGCCACGTGGCTCAACTCCAGGCAGGGATCGAACCCCCACACTTATGAATTTATTTATTTTTAGAAATTAAAAGATGATAGGACATATAGCCTATTTGGCATCATTTATAAAAAAGATATGCTAATGCACTGAATACCTATGTCTTCCTTTATGAAAAAAGCATAGACCTTGTTTACACCTTTCATAATTATGGTAATATTACATTCTTTTGATACTCTGTACCTGCAGAATTAATTAAAAAAAAAATAAAAAAGAAAAGAAAATGAAAGTAGAAATTGTGGATGCTTATTTCATTCATCACATGAAGTGAATGGCTAGATGCCCACAGGGAAACAGAATCAATAACTTCAAAGACTGTTGGTTGGAAGGAAAACATCTGAAAAAAAGCCAGCAGCTCAAATTTGGAAACATGAAGTTCATACAAAGTGGCAAATTTTTAATCTCCAACTCTTTATAAGAGACGTATAGATCAAAAAATATAGTCATATAAATCATAGAATCATAGAATTCGTGGAGTTGGAAGGGAGCTTCCAAGGTAATCTAGTCCAACCATCCTGCAGTAGCAGGGACGTCTCTAACTAGATCAGATTGTTCAGAGCCCCACCAAGCCTGGCCTTGAACATCTCCAGAGGTGAGGCTTCCACCACATCTCTGGGCAACCTGTTCCAGTGTTCCACCACCCTCATACTAAAGTAATGCAAAATAGATTTTATTGCAGAAAAGAAAGATGGAGCTAATTGAACAGATCAAGAATACATTGTTTCTTCAGATGCCTGCTCAGGCATCTGAAGAAATAAAGATAGTTAATGAATAACATCAGTTAATCTTCTTTCTTGACTACAGAATCTACAAAGCTGATGATGATCACTATAACAGAAATCATGAAAAAGTGACTGAAAAACAGCTAGTCTGAAAGATTACAGAGCCTTCTGAAAAAAATACAGAAAACTACAAAGAGCATCCATATACACTCCTCTTCTGCAGTGCAGGAAATATAATAAAACTTGCAAATCCAGATCTAAAAAGGACCTAGAAGCCCAATATGGCAACTAAATACCAGACAGGTACACGAAATTAGGTACCAAAATTCCAAGCTTCAGCTATCTCATCTATTAATTAAAGTCCACAGACAGGTAACTGGCTGAATCACCATCCCTAGGTGAGTATAAAAGTCATGCAGATATGGTGCTTAGGGACATCATTTAGCAGTATACTTGGTAGAGTTAGGTTAATGGTTGGACTCTATGATCTTAAAGGTCTTTTCCAACCTAAACAATTCTATGACTGTAATAATGCAGTATACATCTTCATCCTCACCAACACAAAAATAGGAATGTGAGTTTTTTGATGCTCCCTAAGACTCCTGACCAAACCAGATGTCTGGTCCTGCAGAAAGCAATTAGAATTCCATCAGCTTATAACAGGTACCATTACTCAAACAAAAATGTCCCTAAATTCCACAAGGAATGGCACATTTTTTTGCTTCCCATGACCAGATACTGGAAAGCCTTACTCTGGGCTAGACATAGATTCACCAGTGTTAGATGGAATATCTGTTATCCCATATAGATCCCTTCTAAATCTTTGTGGTGTTTTAGACCCTGCAGGGACCGGGGCACCACATAGCCACTGCCAACCCCCACCCCTGGGCAGGAAAGGAAATGGGAGGAAAATGCAAACCCTTTAGGTTGAGATAAGGAGAATTTAATACAGCAATGCAAAAACAGCAGTCAGAACAACAACAGTGACAACAACAGTGATAACAATGTACAAAACAAGAGACATAAAGAGTACAGATCCTGAGGATACAGATGGGGATAAAGCCACTGATTGGACTGCCCACCCCTGGCATTCCAGACATGACACATGGTATCAAATAGCCCAGCTCTGGCTCCCTCCTAAATCCTGCTGAAGATTAACTCTATCATAGTCTAATCAGGGCATTGTCCACCCCGTATTCTATACCATCTACATCATGCCCAGCAGCCATTTGACAATTAACAAAACACAATATAATTCACAGTATTTTCTCACCCAAAATTAAGTACCCTTGTGGTACACATAGGACCTCTCCATACTCCCACATCACCCACCCAGGGTCTTGAGCAAAAGCAATGCTGTGGATGGGTTTGCCTTTGCTTGAGGCAGGACTGACCCAGACCATTTTTCCCCAATACATTCCTCATGCACACTACAGGGACTTTATCCTGGTCTATGGTGCGTGGAAGTTTTGACTGGGCAGGGCCAGCTTGATTGGCAGATCCTCTTGTGTTGACCAACCAGGTGGCCTTTGCTAGATGTGTGTCCCAGTGTTTGAAGGTTCCTCCTCCCATTGTTTTCAGTGTAGTTTTTAACAGTCCATTGTACCATTCAATTTTCCCAGAGGCTGGTGCATGGTAGGGGATGTGATAGACTCACTCGATGCCGTGCTCCTCTGCCCAGGTTTCTATGAGGTTGTTCCGGAAATGAGTCCTGTTGTCTGACTCAGTTCTCTCTGGGGTGTTGTGCCACCACAGGACTTGCTTTTCCAGGCCCAGGATGGTGTTCCGGGCGGTGGCGTGGGGCACTGGATACAGTGGAGCCCTACCTTTCCCCAGTGCAGTATGGACCAGCCCGTGGGGGGGTTGTGTTTCCACCCCTGGGGCAATCAATTCCAGGTGTTCACCTCCAAGTGAACACAAACAGTGGCCTCTGATACTACAGGAATGGAAAGGATCGGGTTAGTGATATCCATCATGGAGTACCATTTGGCTGCCTTCGATTCCAGTTCATATTGGAGCTCTAGCATGTCCGGCACTTCAGCACTCATCGCTGGCATCACTTCATTCAGGTGACGATAGTCTACTGTCAGTCTCCATTCACCATTAGATTTTCTCACTGACCATATGGGGCTGTTGAAGGGCAAGTGAGTTTCACTGATCACCTTCTGGCTTTCTAGTTGATGGATCAGCTGCTGGATGGGGATCGGGGTGTCTCAGCTGGTACAGTACTGCCACTAGTGCACCATCTTTGTGACAGCTGGCACCTGCTGATCTTCAACCTTCAGCAACCCCACCACCAAAGGGTCCTCTGAGAGACTGAGTAAGGTGGGCAATTGTTCACTTTCCTCCAGGGCAGCTATACCAAAGGCCCATTGGTACACTTTTGGGTCCTTAACGTACCCCCTCCTGCGACAGTCTGTGCCCAGAATGCACAGGGTGACTGGGTCACTCACAATGGGGTGACTATGCCAGTTCCTCCCAGTTAGACTCAATTCAGCTTCCAGCGGGGTCAGCTGTTGGGATGCCCCTGTCACTCTGGAGATACAGAGGGGTTCAACCCCACTAGAGCTTGATGGCATCAGGGTGCACTGTGCACCAGTAAGTACTAAAGCCTTATATTCTTGTGGGTTTGTTGTGCCAGGCCATCGGATCCACACTGTCCAATAAATCTGATTATCCCTCTCCTCCACCTGGCTGGAGGCAGGGCTCCTCTAAACCCGATCAGAGTCACTCACTTCTTGTAAGAACAACTTTGAGGTCCCCTCAAGAGGGTCAGACGTAACATAAGCCCTTCTATTCTGTCTGGGGGATTTCCAAATGGAAACTGGAGCAATATTTTTTTCAAAGACTCCCCTTTCATGATAGTTTTCCCATGCAACTCATCTACTTGTGCAGCTAGGGTTGAGGTGGGCTTTCCATCCCACCTCCTCATGTCTTCTCCATGGTCATGGAGGTAGAACCATAGGGTACCCCATGGTGTGCACCTTCCATGGTCTTTCTCTTCGGCAGGGAAGTGTCTACTGCTAATAGCCAAGACATGGCCTGTGCAGGTGGAGAGTAGGACATGTCTTCCAGGATTTTCTGGACCTCCGCAGAGAGTTTCCTCACAGCTGAAATGTGTAGAGAGGAAGGGATATTTCCTATATATTGCCAGAGCTGGCCAGCCACTTTATCCACTGTTTGTCCCTGGCTGTGTCTCCAAGACACTACTGCTAATGAATTGGCATATGATGGTGGTGCACTTTTCAGGAGCTTCTGCCACATGGTGGTGTACACTGAACTTGGTCTGGATCCATGGGTGACTGCTCATTATTCAGATCACTGTAAACCATAAATCATGTCCAGTACAGCTAATTCTCTCAAGTGCTGAATACCTTTCTCCATGTTGGTCCACTTGCTTAGCTGACATGTGACATCATCCTTGAAGGGGTACCTTTCCCTTGTGCTTGACAGCAGTCACCT
Organism: Eurystomus glaucurus suahelicus; assembly: GCA_032159205.1. Lineage (NCBI taxonomy): Eukaryota > Metazoa > Chordata > Aves > Coraciiformes > Coraciidae > Eurystomus > Eurystomus glaucurus. The sequence goes on from JAVFHW010046991.1 coordinate 7,602, forward strand.
CCAAAGGCTGAGGGCTTGAGCCTGTTTTCCAGTTGCCTTGTCAATGCCTGCTTCCCTAGACAAGGATCCCAGCTGCCTGACATCTTTCTCCTCTTAATTCCAAACCACCAGCTCCACCATCCCAGCATTGGAGCAGCCAGGTGATAATATGCTCACCTGGAAGACAGCTGAAATCCTTCCACGTATCTCGCAGCTCACTCAGCGATAGAGATTGGGTGATCACCTCTGGCTCTTCCTCCTGTTCTCATGATGGTCCTGGTTCATCTTCATCCCTCACTATGTGAACTGATCTTTTGGTATATTTCTTTTTCTGTATAGGGGCAACTGATACTGGCATAGGCTGTTTCTCTGGCTCAGCTGCAGTACCAGTTGGTCTGTTTTTAGATTCAGAGACCTTTTCTTCCCCTTTAGGGCAGAGGAGGACACAGCAGGCATGGGCAAGCTCCCAACACATTGCAATGATTTGTGTCTCCTGGTATTTGCCGGCTTGACAACACACCTTTTCTAAATGCTTTACTAGTTTATCAGGGCTCTGCACTTGTTCAGGAGTGAAACTCAAAAACATTGGGGGTGACCACTGGCCTAGGCCCTTGCCTGTGCTCTCCCACACACCTTGCCACTCATAACTATCCAGCCTCAGGGCAGGTCTCCAGGTGATATTATTGGATATGAGCCGTATAACCTTAAACAAGACATGGCAGACATTCAGCAAACACAGCAGTGAGAGCATGCTGGCCTGGATATTCCAAGGATAACCAAAATTCTCAAAGTTAGAGAAAGTCTCCTCCTCTGTTTCACCCATAGATGGGGTGAGACCACTAACAAACACCCAGGCCGCATACAGGTACTAGTTCACCCCCGCAGGCAATGACACAAATCATGTAATAAGTCACCAGTATCCAGTAAAGCAAAACAAGACTCTTGACCCATTTACCGGAAACGATACACACCATCACTGGGAACACACAGTCACACAGTGGACCTAAGGATTAATACAGGACCACCACACAAAGAAATTGGCCAGCATTGTAAATATACAGTATTCAAACTATATAACACGTGTATTTATAAAAAGAAAATTGCAAAACATTTCTCAGTGTTTCTCATCCACACACAAAAAAGGATTAATATGTCCCTGTCCTAGGTCAACAGGAGTTGGTACTTGTACACTATAATATTCCTTAAATGACAGAATAATAGAATATAGTGCTACCAGTTTACATGCCTTATATTAATAGTTTTCTAGCACTTGAAATGTTTAAAAATATAAATGGAATATACCACAAATTAAAAAAAATTATGCCTCGGGGCAGTGGGACACATTTTATTCTCATTTATACATGTAACAAGGACAAGTGAAAATCAGTGGAATCATACTAGCATAAAAGTGCTACAGGAGAGGAATTAAGCACATTGTAAAGAGCATACAGTAAATCACTGAATGTAATCTGCCACGTGATTCTTAGGTGTACCAATTCACCAAGGCAGAGGAGCACACAATGTTGTTTGTATTTTGACCAATCCAGCACCAGAGCTGGATGAGGAGGGACATATCATCAACTCCGTGGATGCTGGGCCATTACAGCTTCCTTAGTAACTTAACGACTGTAATCCACTTTTGAATCAGTCATGAGTTACACAAAAGAGGCAGCTGATACTAAGCTCACATCAGAAAATGGTATGCAAAAGTCAAACACATTAACTTTCACAGGCTTTGATACAGAGAGCTGTTAATTTTACACCTGAACAAGAACCATGCAACGAACTATACCATGAAGAGTACATGTGTAATCTTCACTGAACTGGCCCCACAGTGGCGTGCTGAGAAACACATTTCAAATTTCATTTATTTGTATATAGTTATAAAGGTCAGGTACAATGAGCTTACTACTGTCTATACAAAATGCTGAGCATGACTAACCCTTTTCTGTACAGCACATAAAAAGGAGAGAAAAGCAAAACCAACACAAAACCCATTAAAGACAAGGTTTTGCAAAGGTGGGGCCAGAGACACAGGAAAGCAGTAGCAATCATATAATATAGTCAGTGATACTATCATGCAAAGTGAGAGTAGAAAACAGCAGATACAACTATCTGACATCTGCTGTCTGCAGTAGAAGAGCAAGGTGAATATCACCTGAAGATTCTGACAGTGTAATGAAAACAAGAGACTCTCTTGAAGGCCTGCATTACTGAACACTGACAAAACAGCTTCACTGAGCCTCTGCTCCAAGGAGCATTTAGAGTCCAGTGTAGCAATCATTTGCAGGAGAATGAATAAAGAATTGCTAAGGTCTGCTAACTGATTTTCAAGGATATAAAAACATAGCAAGGCCTGCTCTGCCACTGACAGTACAGTCTATCAGCTAGCTAGAGTATATGAAGATTGAGAGCTTAAAAAAACATTTCTCAGACTAATTATGAAACAATGAAGTTACTACAAAGAGAAGCTACTCTAGGTTGTTTTATTTCAAATAGGCTGAGAGGCTAGAGAAGGACACAAGAAATGTTTTTGCTGTGGATAATGGAGTGTGATTACACGAGTAGGTCCATTTAGCATGAGCGATTATATTACAACTTCTCTTGCATAGGCTCTGGTACATTTTTTTCATAGAACCACTTACAAAATTAGAACATTGTGTTCATGCACAGTCAAATCCATGCTTGCTGTAGGCAATGGGGCATATTATCAACTGGTAAATCCATCTGTGTGCTACTCAAGTTATTGAGATGTGTGACAAATCACTTCAGTGTGGTACACTGTTGCACACTGGATTACAGCTGATAAGGTAAAGGTTTTTTCAAAATGGATTATCTTTTTTGATTTCCACTCATTGGGCAAACATTAAAAAAAACCCACACAAACAAACAAAAAAACTCACAAAAACCACTGGTTGTACTCTCCAGGAAAAGTTTAAAGTGCATCATTGCCCTGGTGCTCCACAATTAGTAACTCACATCTGCCAGACTTTCCATAGGAAAATTATTTCAGCCCATCATCCATGCAGCTACCATGCCAATTTCCTCATAAAAACTTCTAGTAATGTTTTGGAACTTTGTTTCACAACAAAAGAGTTGGCCATCCAAACAAAAAAACCTGCAAGTCAATGCATATATGTGAGAAAAGGGCAAATTCTTTGCTGCCACACTTTTCACTAGTGAGAGGGCACAAAGGAACCCATCAGTGTTTTGGGATTATTTTTTTTTTGTCTTGTACTGCTGTGGAAAGTTAATATGCTCATCCAGTTTCATATTCACCTGCAAACTTGAAAGTATCTGAAATCCTGAATTTCCCTCTCCAGAATCCTCTGCTCCTGGGAAGACAGGTGACAGTAAATTAACAAGACACCAAACAAGTTATCAAAGCAAGACATCTTTCTTCTGTCTCTGAGAACCAGAAGCTCTGTCTCACCAGTGGGAAAACTTCCCACTTTCTTGTTTCTCCACTGAGAGGTTTCCCACCACAGCATGGACGGTCAGACTTCCTCTCATAGTAATGGAGGTATGTGTCAGTAGTTAGATACTTAGAGAAGAAGAGAGCATGTAAACAAGAGAGAAGAGAGGTTACAAAACTTATAAAAAATACTTTCTTAGGGCATTTCCTTTTATTTTAGAAATATTATGTTCATTTTATTAAGAAAGCTCCTTTGTTAAATTAATGCAGCCTAGTGTACTTGGTGTGAATAGAACAGAGCCAGTTTAGAGCTCAGGGCATTGCCAAATTATTTTCCAACTTCTATCATTTCATGTGTCAGAAGGAAATGCTACTGTGTAAACTGTCAGCTCGGATGCCCCATTGGTGGTGTTCCTATAAATGCAAGTTGAATACTTCATTATTAACTGTGCAACCATGGCAAACCTGCTAATGAAAGGGTAAGGTCATGGTCATCCTAAGATAGAAGTGACATTTACGGCAAGTTTTACGTTTGATTCAAGAAGACAAAATTTGAGCTAAATAGGCATGGCTGGAAGCACTAGATGCTAAATTATTCTGCATAATTGTGTGATTCAGAAACATGAATTAGCTGATGCTCAAGGCAATGAACTGTCGAAGTTTTAATGTGGAAAGTTCTGCCTATTGCCATTAATAAGAATTGCCCTGACAAATACTTCTCTCTCACATGCCACATACATCCATGCAATGGCACCCAGCAGGACATGAGTACTAAGTAATTAACTGCAACTTCTTCTGAAATATACCTTAATACATGCCAACATTTTTCCTAATTATGACATATACTTTCAGAAAAAAAATAACACAAGGTGGTTAATAGGGCCATGAAGTTAAATTTGGGATTAACCCCTCTTTCGAATATATTATGTGGAGATATGATGAAGACAAGATCCATCAAAATGGTGCACATATCATAGTGGCAGAACAATGAGGCACAACATAGTCATACAACCCTTCTATCAGTAAAGGTATATTAACAGTATTTTTGTTACATAATAGTTATCTGGGATGAAGGAAGCAATTGCATTATACAGTAATTGTTTTAAAATCTTCCCAAAAGTATGAGCCTAAATTTTTAACAGATGCTGCCATGCATATTCATCCTTAAAGTGTTTCTTGGCACTAAGAGAGAAAAATCAGGTTTGCATATTTTAACTCTTTAAACCACTTGCATATTGTACTATGAGTTTCAACCAAGATCTCATTTAATTCATTTTAGTTCTCAGAAGATCTGCTTCTCTTTGAACTTTTCGTGCAATTTCAAGTAAATCAGTACCCAATCCAAATCTAAACCAGCATAGTCACACAGAAACTACCCAGCAACTAGTTGTATTCATATGCTATAGTATAGGGTTTCTGCTATAGTTACTGTGATGCTTCACAATATAGACTGTTAGTTCTCAAAAAAACTCTTACTGCTTAAAGCAAAAGGTAGACTTATAAACACTGAGCCAAAATTTTGAAAAATGTCAGAGAATATTAATATAGTAGACTTTAAACCAAAGAAAAACACCCACAGACAAGAATGCAGCACCATCCATTTCCATTTTACAAGAGCGTTTCTCCTGAAGGACAAAGTCATCAAAATGTAATTCATTAGCATCCTCCTTGCCTTTTTTTAAGCATTAATGTGTTTTTTTTAAGAGCACATCATATCAAGATTTTTATCTTGAAGGCTTGTCTTCATAGTCTGATGATGACAAAAAATTTAATCTTTTAAGGTCTTAAGTGCAAATCTAGAAAGAAGCTACCAAGCCCACTTTCTTTGCAAAACTCAGATATGGGTGCAGCTAATAATATTTTAAGTTTTCAGAAGAATTATTTAGACATTTCAGTTGCCCTGGTTTTACATGTCAATTCCTTTGTACGCTGAAGTCAAAGGCAAATTTCCAGCTGACTTCAGGGAAGCATTATAAAATCTTATATAAACATACAGAGATATTCAAAAACACTGGAACTCTACAAGTAACAGTATAGAAATATCTGCATGCTTTTATTAAATAGATTGATTTATATTAGTTTACATATTTTACAAATAATACCAAAATTATATGTTAGATAAACCATCCTGGAATCTCTTTATTAAAAAGCTTCTCATAACTGAAGTTAATAAAGCTTGAACATTTCTGAAAACCGCATTTTTCTCCTCTGCAATTTTTAAGCATTTCATGTATCTGTCAAAATAGCACATGAAAAAAAAATTAAGGTAATATACTCATAGAAAAACAGTTTACTTTGTATTTTCATTACCATAAATCAAAAAACGGGAAAACTATTTTAAGCTGCAACATAGTAGTAAAAAAAGGTGTCTTGATTGTTAAAGGAAGACTACCTTCTGCAGATGGTAGAAAATGATACACAATGATTATGCTTTATCTTTTTTTCTATAGATATTAATTAGCTTATCTTTTATTTTGTCGTAAGATATCTCACTGCTGTTGTTCCTTACTTATTCACACTTGAAATTTTGATCTTTAGTTTCATTCCTATATTTTAAAAATGCATTTCACATTAATAATAACAACAACAAGGAGGGAGTTATTAATTACAGAAATAAATAAAATTTGTCCTAGACAAGCTTATATGCAGTCCTGTGTTTATGGTAAGAAGGCCTATTTTGGCATGATTCTAGTTAGAGTTAAATGAATAGTAAAAATCACACTTAGTCCAGTGGTATTAAGTCTTTGCCTAAAGTGGCATCAAATCTTTGCTTTATTTTTCAATTTGCACAAGATAAATTATCTTTAACATACTTAATATTTTATGAAAGATTGTTAACAATTCTTTAAGGAATAAAAATGCTTTTT
>JAVFHW010046997.1:0-19660 GCA_032159205.1 Eurystomus glaucurus suahelicus
ACTTGGTGATGCTCTGTGACAACCTGCACAGGTCAAGAACCCTCATCTAAGTTCATCTCAATGATACAACTTGAGCATTTCCCATTGTAGGTGCAGCTCAGAGCTTGCCCTGGTTCCGAACGGACTTATGTAGCAGGCAGTCTTGCTTGTGTCCCTAAGTTTGAGAAATGTCCCCAAACCTGGGACTATTCTCCTTTCCTCTGTCACAAAAAAACCCCAAAAGGTATTGAACAGAGACTGCGTGGGCCCAGTTATGGTGTGTCAGCACAACGGTTTCTAAACGCTGATACATTCTGTCAGGATTTCCTAGGTAGGAACCAACAGGCTAATTCCAATTTCACAATTCTGAAGCAGTACAAGGGACATGCACAAAGACTGGCACCATCTACCCTGGCAGCCTGTCTCAACCCTGCCTGGATTCCTAGCCGAGAACACCCTCGAGTTCTACTGTAGAAAGGGCTAATATTATAATTTCTTATTTGTCCTTTTCCCTGATCTCTTTCTAGTATTTCCCAACTTTCTTTCCCTTTGGCTCCAGGATTACATAGGGGAAGGGGAGAAGGGACTAGCAACTGCCCATCCTCTTGTTTACCATCCTCCTGTTCCTGCAGGAGAAGCAGGACATGTGTGAACTTGCAGCACAGGCCCAGAGCCCTGAGGTGTGGGTCTCCCCTGGCAGCTCTACGCCAGCCCCATCCCTCCCCTCACCAGGTTACAGTGACCACTGGTCTGAGCCCAGCATGCCTGGTGGTGGTCTTGTCTGCATAGGTCACAGTGCCCACAGTGACAGCAGCACCACTGGTCTGCATGCACCCCCAGTATGGACAGGGACAAACACAGAACCTCAGGATGGCACCTAAGTGGCCCAACGTCTTTCTCCTGAACTCCTTAGCACTTTGGTGAGGTGCTGCCTCCACCATGAAAGGAGTGGAAATGGCCTTTCTCCAGGGCAACAAGCTGTATTTCAGAGTTGGTGTGAGCTGAACCTTGGTGTGGTAGGAAGCTACAAGGGGCTGTGGGGCAGCTTCAGAGATGCCAGGAAGGGGCATATATGAACAAAGAGAGCAGAGAACCCTGGCCTGTGCCTTTACTGGCAATTTTGGGGACTTGGCTGGTGGATGAGCAGGTAGGGGAAGCTTTTGGGGTGGGAGTTTGTGACTCAGCTCTGGAAATCTTGCCAAACTTCTCAGCTCTATGTCTTTTGCCAGCTCCATCCTGGCCCAAAAGCCTGGAGTCTCTCTTCTGGGCAAATACTAAGCTCCCCCAGGGCAAAGGCTGAACTGCCCTAGGCTGGCTAGACCCCAGCATCTGCACCCCAAGGGACAGTCCATCAAGTGGACCATCCACCATCAGCTGCTGAAGAAGACAACTCCCATCCAGTTTGTGTCTTTCCACTTCTGCTTTCCCCTTTCTTTCTATGCCTTTTATTCCATGCTTCCTTAGCTTGATGTCTCACTCTTTTTGGACTCCTATTTGCAGAGGAGCTGGGGCTTTTATGATCTAATATTCCCTGGAAAAAGTAAAACTGAAGTCTGTAAACCAGTCCCGCTACTGCTATATTCTGTAACCCTGAGCAGGAAACATGCAGAGGGAAACACCGCTGCACATCATGCAGAAGGGCAGCTCTTGAGAGTTTAGTCCACATGCCTGCTCTGGTAGGGTGCCCTGGAGACCTCTGCAGCATAAAGGCCAAGTGGACATAAAACATAACATGTATAAATATCATTCATTCAACAAGCACACAACACCTGCCAACCTTTGTCCTTAATATTTATGTACAAACACACACACAATTAAAAAGTAGAAATATCAACTCTGAAGAAATTCAAGTCTACTCATTTTATATATCTTCCTTGTTATGTACTTTTTTTCCCATAAACTCCTGACACACTTTTACTCTGGAAATTAAGCATTCCAAAGAGTTGTAAAGGAATCTCAAACATCATCTCTTCCTGTGTTTGGCAGAATACAGGTCTTAGAGCAGGTAGCTCCATGTCTGTTTCTCAACCCTATTCAGCTCTGGGGCCAAATAACACAGCAAAATAAGGCTGTGTTGTCTTTGCTACATGATCAAATTCTTGAAAATCTTGCAAAGCAGCAAGTCCCATTTCAACCATATAGACAAAAGAAGCCAGACCTTGGTATAAGCACTGGACTGATACAATAAACGTGTACCTCTTCAGAAACAAAGTTCAACAGTCTTTTCTGATATTATTTCCTATTAGATCTTCAAAAAGACCAGCATTGTCAAAGTAACATCTTCCTGCAACTTCTTCAAAGAAGAAACACAAAGCACTTCTGACCAGTAAGGTAAGAAAGATTTATTGTTTTGCTTTCACTTTCCTTCTTGCATCCTTGTGCTTCTTCCGGCATTCCTGAAAATATTTAGATGTTAATCATAATGTTATGAGATGTTACTAAGTTCACCTGTTTGTCTCAAATACTTTTTTTTTTTTACATGCAGGAAAGTAACTGGTCCTGTTCAATATAGAGATTTGGTCATTAACCTGACTGGACATCACAAGTTGATGTTATGCACACCACTTCAATAGTAAAAATCTTTAGCTCCCTAGCAATTATAAGGTTTCAAGCCCTTCTAAAGAGCCTACATGAATTTTAAATGCAAATTAAGCAAATAAGCAGCCATGTTCCCTCCTAATGCTGAGCTTTCAGCTGCAGTTACCAAGTAACTGATGTTAAAATACTCACCTCAAGCAATAACCTACGCCTGTCTTCCCAACCATCTTTTTCTTCGCTGAGGTCTACTGATCTACAAAATAACTTAGGGCCCTCTGCACAAAACAAAGAGCAAATTAGTATGATTAAACACTTTGGAATATGCCGCTGTTTGTAAATCTTGTGAGCAACACAGCAAGAAAGTCAGAAGGCCTATTCTTCATATTCCTCTTGCCCTCACAACATGGGGGGCTTCAACAGAAATGTTCTGCATTACAGCCCTGTGTACTAAGACAAACAGAAGGCGGCAGCAGTTTTACTTAATATGCCAAAATACCAATTGCAGTGAAGAAGCATCAGTTTCATTAGAAGATCAGCACCACTACCCCACATTTCCCAAGAAAATCTGGGTCTAAGGATTCAGAGCTCAATGTTAACTGGCTCCATAAATCAGACAGGCTGGAAGATTTCAGTACAACTGCATTAACTCAGCCACTTCACACATACATTTACTGATCATTACCTAACATGCCTCAGCAAACAAACATTGTTTAAGGCTTTCTGGAAAATTTATTGTACAAAATGTCAAAAGCAATTGTTTTGGTGGCCTGTGGGTTGGTGGGGTTTTTGATGGTTTTTTCCTTTGTTTTTTTTTTGTTTGGGATTTTTGTTTTGTGATCGTTTTGAACTATTAAATTCATTATATTCACAAGAAAAAAATCTCCACCTTATTTAGGACCAAGAACTATGTGGGCATATGTGGTTGATAAGAACAGTCAATATTCCTAGAGATAACACCAGAAACACAGAAGTAGTTAAACATCATATATATATGCCTGAAAGGTTCCAAAAAGTCTAGGTAATTTTTCAAGTGACTTTTTTTCTGTAAGCCCTAAAAGACTAGCCACATATTTACCTAAAAACAGGAAAGCAAGGTAGCTATTCAGCATTTATTTTACCAGCACTTTCTCATGGTATGTGCAACCACAATTTATACCACAAGTCATGATGGAAATTTGCCACTTTCTCTTTTTGTTCTTAAACCCCTCATCTGTGTGCTTTCACTAGAACACATTCATAACTAGGCAGTGTTTTTTTCTTTGATTTTCAGAAAGAGTTAAACCAGAAGAGGGTAAGTTCTGTCATACCTCTTAGTCGTACATCATCTTTAGAGAAGAAGAAAAATCTAGCGCTTTCTGTCTGTGGTAAAGATAAAAATCTAGACAAAACAGAAAGGAATTTCAGCATCATAAAAGTTAGCATCCAATTATTAGCACAAGTTAAAGCTGTATTGCTTCAGAGAAATAATACACATTACTCTGCACTAACCAAACATCGCCATCTTTAAGAAAAAAAAACACTTAAAACTTAGGATGTATTTGACTTTTGGCCAAACCCACTAGCCAGTTAAGTTCTCATACATTGAACTAGAAACTCAGCTTTTATAAGCAAGCGTGGAATGGAGAGTTTCGACTTTTACATTCTATGCAGCAAGGAATCACTTCCCACAAAGACTTCCATTGTTCAGAGATGTGGAATCAAGATGTTAGTTCTCCACAACCAGAGTGTTGCTGCTAACATCCTCATAGTATCAAACTACTACAACTAAGTAGACAACAAATAAAAATGTAACTTGCATTTTTTTGTCTGCTTCACTTTCTGATGCCTCTGGTTCATCATCACCCTCAGAACTGCTGTCTTGAAAACGTGGATCTTCTTGCCATGCGACTTTCACAGGTTTTATTGTTTCAACTATATAGGGCTCTGCAGTAATACCACAATTAAAACAAACAAAACAAGAAAACAGATTAGTCTCCTACTTGCCAGTAAAAGTTTCTGCTTCATAGTGAAATACTTGAATTGGAAAAGACAGATTGACAAAGGACAGAAAACTCCCTGCTCAGGTTTTCTACCGCCCTCTGGCAAGTAAGAATTTAGCTTCCTTTCTCATATGCCCCAAATTCACCCTCAAAATTCACAACTAGTAGCATCACAGCACAGGCAAAAAGGGCAGGAGCCTTTCTGAAGCTTGGTAGAACCCTGGACCCTAACAAGTTGCCACAACCTAACAATCACTATCAGTTGAGCTGGAGTACTTGTGTCTATCCACATTTTTTAGCTTGGCAAGTATAAGAGAAGATCATAAAGATTTTGCATAATTACTGACTTCTGCCTCTGCAAATCCCCTAGATTGTGCATTTCTGTACAGTATCTCACCCTACAGTGCCTGATATAAGCTACTCATTAGAAACTGTACTATTAATACAAGTTCTGCTGTTACCTTCTTTTTTGCCTGACTCCTCCATGTCTCCAAAGAAGGAGAATGTGAAACCAGTGGAGTCTTTAGCTACATTACTCCCAACACTAGGTCCCAAATGGTCTGGTGAGGTAGAATCCTCCGCATCATCTTTGTCCCAGGGTCTTGCTTCATTTTTTTCTGATTTGCTCTTTGAAGATCCAAACAACTCTTTTAAATCAACAGCAATATCATAATACATTTCTTTAGATACTTCAGGCCGTTTCTCACTCTCTTCCCTCTTCTTCTTCATTTTTGCTTTACTGAAATGAGATTGTTAAAGGGTAGTAACACAGCACATAGATTTTTTTTTTAAAAGAAAGGTTCCCTAAGAGGCAACCTTGCTATTAATATCTTCCTGAAGTTATCTAAGCACATTAATTAATAGCTCTGGCAATATGGTATTTCCCATTGCCAGAAATGGGTTTATAGAACAGCATGACTATCCTTTTAGTTTAGATTTTTGACCTATTTCTTTTAACCTCCTGCAACTTAACCACCCTTTGAGGGTGGACAGTTGGGAAACATCTGAGGTTTGACTCCAAAGGCAACTTCATAACTAACCACATCCTGACTTCTCACATATGTGAAAGCACATATATTAAGATATTCAGGACAGATTTATTTTCTGGCAAAAGAAATGTTAAGAGGTAGTATTTTTTTCCTCAAAGTTTTGCAAATCTTAAAGTCCATGACTTGAAGCAAAGGGACAACCTGAAGGTGAGAAAGGAAGCCAGAAAATGGCATGCAGAGGGGAGACAGACTAGAAAGAAGATTACATTACAGGGTGCTTTTCGTGGTCACAATTCTTATTATATCTTGATTTTAGCAATAACAGAAAACTACAGAAAAAAAACGGAGCAGTCTGTACAGTTCCAAAACCAGTCTTCTGCTGTAGCCATTTCTGCAGAGGAAGAAACACCACAATTCTAGTTACCAAGCTGTAATATTACCTCTCTTTTTCTGTAGCACTTGGTTTCCTTTCAAAAACTGTGTGGTCCTGTCTTGTGGGATCATAGCGGAGAGCATTAATATCTCTATCAAAACAGAAAGGGAAAGAAAAAACATGAGACTTTCTAAATGCTCACCTGAAAGCTATCCTAAACTTTGACAGTCAGATTCAAACTTGCATTGACTTCTTTAACCAAAAAAGCTCCAGATCAATCCAAAACCTAACTGGCATTGAAAAAATTACCTGCTAGTCAGTGTCCAGGTCAGGAAAAGTTCTAAATAGAAGGTATTTTAATCAAATTGTAATGTATCATCTAAAACACAGACCTCAAGTCACACATGTTAACGCAGTCAGAGTAAGTTTATATCTGCACACATTTATCTTTTGATGAGCTGTGCCAATAGATGTATCCATATGGATAGCTTTATCTATATCCATTTCTTCTGGTACCAAACACTGCACTAACAGTCCAAAGGGAAAAAAAATACCAAACCCCAAGAAAATCAACCAATCACCCCAAATTCCACTACGCCCACCTTTCAGAGTATAAATATTTCAGGGACTTTCAGGTAAAGCAGCCTAAGGTTTAGATTGTCCTCAAAAGTAGCAAAGCCCCTGCTGCCTTATGGCAATGCAAAAAGGTAATAACTTATTTGCCCTCTCCCTAAATTAATGCTTACGACAAATTAACTGCTTTTAAATGGTTACATACTATATCATTAACTGGGTGTTAGAGAACACTGGCACTTACAATACTTGCCTATGGGCTGCAGAGATTATTTCACCCTCTGCTTAGTCTTCAGAAAATAGAAGACTCAAACATTCTTTGTTTAGCCACTGTACATTTGTCCCCACAGAACAAAAACATGTCTTACATATGCAAGGACTTATTAAAATAGTAATTTTCATAACCAATGATCCTATCATTCAAAATCTTCTAGAATTAACTCATGTAGGAATCCAATAATTTCTTCCCTAAAATAATTATCATTACGCGTTGTATAATCTATTGGGACACTGCATTAAAGACTGACTCCAAATGCATACAACAGAGGAGGAAATACTTTTCTGAGTCAGGTAGGCAGAAATATTACTTGTGAAATACTGGCAGAAATGAAGCCATCCTAAGATTCCTTCTTTTCTGATAATGGATGACTCATACTTGAATTTCTTAGCGCTTGTGGCCATTTTAGTTGGCTTAGGGTGTTCCAGGTCAATATTCAAGAGGCTTCCCAGTATTTGCAGATTTTTCTTTTTCTCCGCAGCAAGTTCTTCATCATCATCTCCCTTCAAGGTGTTTGTCTCTAAGTAAGAAATAAATACATTATTTTTCTCCCCCCACTATGACCTGAGTAAGGCTTTAATATTTGATATATAACATCACTATAGCACTGAAGATCTCACATGTATCCACACGTCACATACTTGATTTTAAATCTACTCTGAGGCTTTCTGCCTTGCACTGTAGAAAATTTCTGATTAGAAATGTCACGGGAATCTATTTCATGCAAAAATCAGATCAGTTATTCAACCTGCTCCCTGCTTGTATCGTAACTACTCAGTCACCGATAGATGCTGTGCAGAAGATCACACTAAAGCAACTAAGGGAGTAGCAGAACTAGGCAAAAATTTAAGCTACAGAATGAAACTCTGAATCTTGAAAACTAGGCTAACAATTTTCATTGGGAGGGGGGAGAAATATTGTTTAATTTTTGCCTTTCAGCTTTTCTGCCTTCTGCTGCTTAAAAAACAAAACCAAAAGCCCTTTCTTTGAGGCTGCCAAACCAGCTGTGGACTACAGGATGACTACAAAAAGTTGAAATGAACAGAATGGTCAACAATTTATATTAAAGTCACCACTTATCCTATGAAAAACAGGGATAACACAAGTTATCAGAATGTGTTAAAAAATATTTTCAAATGTCAGTTTATCAACCAAGCCTGTCTCATTCAGCCATTACAAATGCTTTTGCGACATATATGTTTAAGAAACAGCCACAACAAAGTTGGGTTATTTTCTAGCAAAAGTAGTCCATAAGTTGATTCAAGCATCCGAAATTCAGGATCTGTGCTACAGCTCTACTACTGTAACCAAGCAGGAAATAGGAGCAAGTTTACCTTCTGCTTCACTGTCACTTTCAAGGAATCGAGCATCCATGCGAAATCTTTCATCTGTGCCAAATCGTGACTGCAATTTCAAGAGCTAAACAACAGGAAATAGATCCTATTTAGCACTGGATAAGAAAATAATCAACATTCAGTAACTTTTTTTACAGTAATTATGGCAACATACCAATAACCTTTAGCTCTTGATGGCTTTTTCAGGAATTTCTTTGCATTCACAGATGACACCAGGGAAACTCCTCCCACTTCCCAACACACCGTTATTTCTTCCATGGCTACTGCTTCCTCTAAGTTTCCTCCATCACAAGTTTGTCAAAAGCTTACTTAGTAAGCACATAAACCTACCTGTTATGTTCTTCTGAAGTGGCATTACAGAGACCTAGATGAAAAATAAGTTACAGTAATGGGTTCACTCACTTTTTGACCAGCTTTGCCTTCAAACTGTGGCTTAATTTCGAATCTCTCATCGTCTGTATCATCTTGCTCACCCTCACTGCTTTCAAACAGTCTGCATGAAGTTTTAGAAGCAGATTTATCCTTCATTAAACAGAAAGAAAATATAAAAAAGTAGCTGTTTACATAAGTTTAAGAATATAAATCAGTATCAACTTTCTTTACATGCTTTTCAGTTTATCTGAAAAAGCAGATTTCTAGCACAACCAGCTCACTTATTGATCCACATGCTTCAAATCTTATACCGTATACGCACTGTTGTACAATTCTACTTTACAGTTATGACTTAAATTTTAGCATAAGCACAATACCCATGTAAAGGGTAACTCAGGTTTTATAATATGAGAGAGTTAGGTATATATAACTTTCTGATTATGTCAAGGGATCAATTTACATTTAAGATCAGTTTTAAAATATCAATGTCTAATTATACCATAAAGGAGGCTCCTTTAGAAAAGGTATAAGCCCTAGGACATAGTTGAAGTCAGGTGATAAATTATAAATGATGACAGAAGGTAAACGTTCCAAGGCTTCAAAACAATTTTCCATAGATTTAGAGGTTCTTTTAAAGATTAGGAAAAATAAAGGGCAGGGATTCTAAATACAAGGTAAGAGAGATATAAGTAAAAAAAGTGCTTAACATGAGGAAAAGTAAGAAAAGAAGGTCTTAATTAAATAGACCTTAAGAAGGTCTTAATCTTACTACGGTCCTGAAGGAAAAAAAACCTCAACAAAAGCAAAACCAATGGCTTAAAGCTTTAGCAGAGATCTGACTAAAAAATGCGATGATACAAGTTCTATTCCAGAAAAGAGTACTTAATTGTGTTGAAAGTATGGTGAGGAGTCTGCTAAACAAGGTCTCAATTAGTAAGGTGTAAAGAGGAAGTCCCACACAAATTCTCTGGATCCTAATGTCACTTAAAAGAAGACAATACAGATTTTTTTTGTCCACAGTGTTCGAGAGCAGAATCCTTCTATACTAGTCCAGCTAAACCTCCATCCCTCCCTTCGACTAAAAGCAGCAGAATTTCAGAACTAATGATGCATAAGCCCTATAACTTAAAACATCCTTTTTCTTTTATTCCAAGTTAGAATATATTTTATATAAGTCTCAATCTCCTCATAAAGTCTCCAAGTTCTCCAGCCTTATCAGATGCACAGTTAAGTTCTTTGAAATCTGTTCCATGTTAGCAAAAAAAGAAAATAATTCATATTAATTCAAACCTTACCTACTTTTTTCTGCCATTTCACCACAAAAAGTAGTCTTCAGAATAAAAGGCATAGTCATATTGATATGACCTTTTAGAATACTGGACTCTCACCTCTTCTCGCATATTTCCCAAACTCACATCCATCTTCAACATCTCATCTATTTCAGCTTCACTTTCCACATTGGAATCGAATATGATGTGTCTATGCTTGATGGCTGGCTGGCTATCCTACATAAGAGCAAAACTGTCAAGTCAAACATATCAAATACCTGCTACAATCATGATTAAGTATCTAAAAGACATTTTGATCACATGCAAGGAGGAATCTACTATTCCTCTTGCAACTCTAGAGACATTCTAGAAATTAGGTAGGTATTATTTTGTATACACTCAAAAGAATTCAGAAATTCCAGAACAAGATTTTAGAAGATCTTCAGCCACATCCCTTTTTCTTTTACTGCATGCTATTCAGGCAGAAGTTGGGTGTAATTACCAGATTTGAAAGAGCTCCTTGAATGAGTTTCTTCTGTAATTCTCTTTCTTTCTGTCTCTCTTCTAGAGCTGCCAGCCTCCTCTGGTTATCTTGCAACTGTTTTGTTTTTGTATTGTGCTCCTTTGAAGCCGTAGCACTAAGACAAAGCCCATTACTCTCCGGAAGGCTTGTCTTCCCATTCTCACATTTACTAGCTTCACATTCTGGATTTTTATTGCTTACATCCCTCTTCAATTTTCTTGAAAGCAGTTTTGGGCTTTTCAGTTGTCGTTTGACAGGTTTCTGTGACACTGCAGCATTATGCTCCATGTCACTGGTCTCATCTTCACTCTGATCAGTACTAGGAGCAGCACCTCCACGTTCTGAACTTTGGTAGTCTTGTGGAGCACTCACAGCTTTGTTCTTTCCTTGTAAATGTGGCCTAGAAACAGGCTGATCTCTCTCATCTACTAAGGAGGCAGCATCTGACAATTCTTTGTGCTGTTCAGAACACCTGTTTCGTCTCTTTTTACTGCTGGTTTCAAGTGAATGTAATAGATTGTTCTCAGGTTGTCTTTCAGATGACTCCTCCCCACAATAAGAAACAGAAGCTTGAAGGCCTGAAGTTTCTACAGACCTCTTCTTTAAACCAGTGGTCTCCTGAGTTAAACTCTTTTTCACAAAGGGACCCCAATCCTCTGAAGGGCTGATATTTCACATGTGAAAGATTTTCTCCCTTCAAACTTTCTTCATCAGCATTCTCCTCCCCTCTTAAAATCGCAGCAACTACATCTTCAGGACAGATACCCTTTTTTTTAACTGCAGGGCACAATTTAGAAAGTTTTGGTTTATTTACAACATTAGCTGTAACATTTGCTTTGCTGTGCTGACTAGAACAATCCAATTCTTCCCCTGGTGCCCTTGCGTTTTCAGTAGCTAACGCTTTTAAGGCATCTAGTGTAAGCTCTAAGCTGTAACAGTTCTGCATCATGGATTCATAATCAGAACTGGTTTCAGAGTCCCCTTCCTGAGGCTCTGAATCAGAGCTTTCACTACCACTTGATCCCACCCTGCTGCTAACTGCTGTACTCTGCAAGGCACCAAGTTGGGATTTTTTTATTTTCCTGTTTCTTTCCAAGTATTCTTCTTTTAAATTGCAAGTTTTCAACAAGGAGCCATTTACCAAATCACATTTTTTGCTAGTTAATATTTCTTCATTTTCCACCTTCACCTGTTTAGAAGCTTCTAAAATTGCTATTTTCCTGCTCCTTAGATCTGGAGTTTTACTTTCAGCAATTATTTCATCTGTATCTGCTGAATCATAGCCACTATTGCATTCCACAGTTTCTTTCTCTCTACAGCCTCCTTTGTTAGCTTTCTTCAGAGCGTCTGAATTGCTTAAGGACCAGTGACTACTGTGTTTTAATTCAAAACTATCCCCAACAATTTCCAAGTGGTCACTTTCCGCCTCAGCATTTTCAGCTTTCTCTTTTTCCATTTCTTTCTTTACCATTGCTCTGATTTCCTCTTCAGAGTCAATGTCACTATCAGAAACACTCACAATATTTTGAGTTATAACTCCAGAAATATTGCTTTTATCTGATAATAGACCCCTCCCCAATATTTTACTATTAGGGCTCCTTGGTGGAAGCAATTTAGACTTCTCCTCAGGCCTGGACTTTGATCGCTGATCTAGCTGCGGTGAGCTTATGCTTTTCAAATGTGACTGACTCCCAGAAGAAAGAACTACTGCTCCATTCAGAGCCTCGCTGCCCAGTTGCCTCAGTTTTTTAGGTGGCTTCTTAGTCACAGGGAACTCTCCTCGCCGCTTCTGGCTTATGCTTTCATCTCTCCCTTCCAAATGCCAAGTGAGCTTGGATATAGGAACCACATCTATCAAGTCTGGCTCCAGCTTTCTCAGATTGTGGCAATATTTTGAGGGGTCGTATTTCACAATGTTAGTCCGAGTTAAGGGATTAAAACCACACTATTCCTTCAGCAAGAAGACTTCCACAAGTCAAAACAAGACAAAAAGAAGGGAATTGTGCCTGTGCCCAAGCAATAGCAAAAGGATATTTTTTTTCTTTGTTGACTCCTGAGGTGAAGGACAGGCAAGACCCTGCCAAATTTACCAACAACCCATTTCTAAAAGAAAATAAAAATAATCAGTGTTAAACAAAAAATAAATGGAATTAACCCTGGAATAAAACAAGATGTATATTCTTTGGTAACAGAAACACTAACAAAGACTCATCTGTAACTAGTTCTTTTTTTGCTTACTCTCATAAGTGAGATATATTCATAGTGTGCAACTTAGCCAGCTTCCTTCTCAAAAACCCAACCAACCAAAACACCAAATTTCTACAACCTGCAAATAAAGAGTGACAATAAAGAACTGAATTTCTTTACTTAACAAGTACTATTTTAATACAAAGCTTTTGGTTGATAAATTAACAGGGGTAACTGTACAGACAAGAATACTATTATTTTGCCCTTTTTCCCTTTCCCACTAAAAACTATTAAAAATTCCCCCCAACACCCTCCAAAATATTCTGTGCTTAGCAAATAATTTTGTAAACTTTGTAGTCTATATAATTTTTGTTGCCTAAGTTTGCACATGCAATGATTTTATTCTAAATCTTACTTTTGTAAGCATGTGTGGACCCCAATCCTGAATGTGCTGAAGCATGGATTACCTTCCTGACAACGCAGCCATAAAAAGGTATAAAAATAAGACACACATTCTCTTTACATGCGTCTAAGCGCAACACAAAGATATTCCCAACAGAAGAGGGTAAAAAAAACCCCACATTTACTAATTTAACATGACAGAGAACAGCATAATCAAGATTATTTCCAGTTGTTACAAAGAAAGACAGGAGCATTCTACACAGCTACACATGAGGTATTTCCTTACATTACTTTTCCTAAATTGAATTGTCACACTTAAAAGTTTCTTTGCATAAAGCGTGTAAAGATTTGACATAAGTTTTGATGTAATGAGCTGGTACTCAATTCTGGTTTTTTGTTTAATTCTCTACAAATCCACACCATACCTTATGGTCTGGCACCTCTGTACCTGGTACTGCTTTCATGTGAAAATCTTCAACTCCAGCCTTTTTCAGTGATTCGAGCAGACCCGTTCTGTCATCTCTCTGTGGCTTTTCTTTCTGCAGCTTTACTTCCTCCCTCTCCATGGCAAGCCTGGACCAAAAAGTACAACATACATGAAAAAAGGTCTGCCTGTGTGCTAGAAGACAGCTAGCAGGGACCCTCTCCCGCAGCGAGCGAACAGTAACCACTCACAGTAAGGAATTACCATATCTGCTACCTTTAAGGGAATGATGATGCACAACATGCTGCAGTATCTAATACCCATCAACAGTCAGTATAAACTAGAAAGCATAAGAGCAAATCAGATGAAAGCACAGCCACAATGTAATCACACAAAGAGAAAAAGGGTAACGTTAGCAAGAACGCACATTTTTCAAAATTCATTTTTACCTGTGCAAAAAGCTTTCTTTGGCCAACTCAATTTGCAGCGTCCCTCCTTTCCACTTTGTTTTATTTAAAATGGACATGCCTGTAAAACAAGGATATAGGAAGTAAATGTTTTCTACAGTAAAATAATACACATTAGACCTAAATATGCCACCTCCTACAACAGTCTGAGGTTTCCTTAGCATTACCTTACTCATTACTCACTTAAGTTTCTGTATAATTCTGACCTAATATCCAAATTTTAACCAAGAACATTCACATCTAAAATCAAACATTCTGACTTCAGAAGAGTCATTCAAGTCTGTAAGGTTCAGTTCAAACACAAACCTGAAAATTCCAATACATGTACTCTGAAGTTTCTACCCTACTGTCAGATAAGCTCTTCTCTACTTCACAACTTCTGTACCATAGCTTTCCTATTCCTGAGATAAAAGGGCACATTTCCAGTTCTTCTCTTTGGACATAGGTATCTTCACACATCATTTTGCTGCTTCAGATTACACAGGTGGTTTTCTAACCCTGCCAGTAGTTTTGTAATCCAACTGTTTTGGAATCTGTAAGATTGCTTTAACAGAAGTATGCTTTACGTAAACTCTCCTTCCTCTCACATCGAGTCACTTCTAATGTTTTATGGACCTGATAAAAGCACTTGAAGCACATTTCCTATACCTTCTCATAACAGGGTTAGGACAAACTCATAAATTACATATTTTAGTCACAAGGAATCTTTTAAATCTGCTTATATCTACTTACAGAGAACTCTAGTAAAGCAAATTCCATAAAACTACAGCTAAAAGAAAACAGAACGAACATGACAACAGAATTAAACAGGGTCTACCTTGACCACATCGTGATCTGACATTAAATGTATAATTAGTAATGCTACTTGGCTGACTAAAACCACAAAAATTAGTTTAAAAAAATAAGGTACTTACACTTTCTAAGATCTGCATCAGAAATGCTGACACTGATGTAGGCAAAAGTTTTTATAGGGTTCCCTGATCAATGATAAACATACAGTTAGCTTCCATGTAATTTCACTGTTTCCCTTAAATCTGAAAATTAAGCTATTTCTTGAAAAAAAAAAAGCACCTCTGAAACCAAAATTCTGTTTCACACTACAAATTGAAAAAACTGTTCACTTCTGAAGGATCATGCAAAACCATCACCTTGATCATCTTTTCTGGTAATAATCTCTGTGTCCAAAACGTGCCCAAACTTGCCAAATCTTTCTTGCAGTTCAGCCTTAGAAACCGTATGGCCAAGCCCTCCAACATACAAGCGTTTTGAAACTTGTTTCTGCTCCATGTTGAGAGGTCAAGCTGTCACACCTGTAACACACACTGGTTTCCTGTGAGAAGGAAATTCACTAACCATTTCACTAACACACTGTAGAGATTACTCCAATTATAATAGCAAATTAAGAACAAACCATAAAATCATGGAATCTTTTAGGTTGGATGAGACCTTTAAGATCAAGACCAACCATTAACCCAACTCCACCAAGTCTGCTGCTAAACCATGTACCTCAGCACCACATCCGCTTGACTTTTAAACCCCTGTAGGGGTGGGGGCTCCACCACTGCTCTGACAACCCTTTTGGGGAAGAAACTTTGCCTAATACCCAACTTAAACCTTCCCTGGTGCAACTTGTGGCCATTTCCTCTTGTCCTACTGCTTATCCTTTAGAAGAACATAAGTCCTCCATAAAGAACCTTTTGAGAAAAGGGCTCCTTTGGGTAATGCACTCTGCTGCTGCCCAGTGTCAGGCAGCACGGCATTGCTTTAAGTCACCAGGGCTTAGATGTTGATGGCTTTTTCTTTTCTTAAACCTAGGAGAGTATAACTTGGTGCGTGACAATAAAAGTAAACGGCTCTTAGCAACATAACCCTCGTAAAGGCTGTCTAAGCGGGGGGGCTAGATTCATCCACAGCCCCAGCCACCCCGAAGAGGTCGAGGCACCCGCCGAAGGCCCCAGGAACCACCACCCCTGAATCTTAGAACAGCTTAGGTCAGAAAAAGCCTTCATTTATCACCCAGTCAACCCCCCCTGCAGCGAGCAGGGACCTCTGCAACCAGAGCAGGTTGCTCGGAGCCCCGTCCGACCTCACCCGGAGTGGTTCCAGGGACGAGCTTCCCACCGAAGACAGGACGCCGCAGCCCTCCCTCAGCACTTCCATGTGCGAGACGCGTAGCGCAACGCCATTTATCTTCCCTCTCGCACCCCCGCCCCTCCGAGTCGTATCCGGTTCGGGTTCCTGTTTCCGGCCGGTCAAGTGTGGTGCGGGCACACGGCTTGGGTCTTGTGACCGTGTGAGGTTTGGGCGGGACGAACCCGGAAGGAAAGGAGGGGGGAGGTTCTGCAACCACCAAAAAAGAATTAGCTGACAAAATATCACTTTTTTTTCTATTAATCTCGAGTAAGCGCCTTGGCGCCGCCTTCAAGCGGCTCTGTTGTTGCGGAGGGGAGCAGGAAGGCGCGGCCGGCGCGATGACCTGGAGGTTGTGGTGCTTTCTCAAGCACCCCCATATGACTAAGGGCAGAAGAAGTTTCTGTGCTACGTATCCTAGACTGCATGCTGGATCAGGTTAGGTATCGATGGCAAAATTAAAGACGATTCCAGAGTATAATATATTGCAGGAATCACACTGAGTCTGACCAAAGAAACTGTTTTAAAACTAGCTGTAAATGCAGAGCAAGTGTGAACACCCCATAGGGAGACAGGCTGCCAGGGCTGCCCCTCTGCGCCCAGCAGAGGCTGTGGGTGTTGCTCAGGTGAGGACAAGCGCTGCCTGGGATCTGACACAGCAGCAACGGTGAGAAGCGGGGAGGGAGAGAAAAGAAGTATTGCTGTTTGTACTTACAGCTACTTCTGACTCTGCGTGTTTGTTCAGGCCTTTCAGATGTTCATAGTTGGCCCAAATACAGCAAGAACAGCAGCAATACAGCAGCTGGACAAAGCCTTGGTATTTCTGACCGATGGCAGCATAGGAGCATCCAAGCTTGCATCCGAGTGGGCCTTGGGATCCAGAAAACCTTTCAGGAAAGATTTCACACTTTCTTTCTCATGTCTGAGTGGTGCAAGTAGCAGCAACCCTGGATATTGGTTTGTTAGTAGGTTAGGTTACTGAAAGGCAATGTTTTGATTACATTAAATAGCTGTCAGCCTTAAATGTTGTTCAACAATTTGAACTGTTGATCTTTAACATGGATTTTTTTTTTCCTGAAACAAAATATTTAGCTAACACTCACCATTAAATCAATGAAAAAAAATACACTTTTCTGACATATATTCTCTTTGATCTTTGCTAATTTGCAAATCTCTGTCCATACTCATCTTTATCGTCTTCGTAGTCATTGTGAGAAAATGCTGTTTTCACTTTTTTTCTGGCTTATGCTTGTTTATATTTTGTTCTGATATGGTCAGCCTCTAGTATTGCATGTGGCTTAAATAGAAAAAACATGGTGGTAAAGCAAAATCTCTATGATTGTTTTGTGGGTTACCCTTAAATTGGCCAGTGTGGCTTCAGAAGCATAGAGCAATTAGTGGGAAAGGGAGAAAAGGCCAAGGTGCCTCTAAGGGACACAAGGTCAATCCATTTCCAGACCTCCTCTCGGAAGACCAACCATGATGTTTGAAACTTGGTGACCCATTGGTGAGAATGGCTGTACAGAAGACATCTGCTTACTCAGACCCTTCTCTTGTGGGGACTCAGCATAGGCTTCACTTTCTAAATATTACCCTGCCAACTTTGGTAGGACAGTGTACGTGAACACAGCAGGTAAGTACAGACAGGAATGTGGCCTTCAGCCTTAATTTGTCCAAAAGCACAGATGGAAAAACAGATCTATTATTTTCTCCTTGTGAATCTATAGGCATTATCACATCAGAGTGTGCTCCTTCACCTCGCTGTATGTGCGGATCAATATGGTTTTAAACAGGCATGTGAAATACAGTAACCAACAAATGGAAGGTAGTGAGCATAGCTTTAGAAGAGCCCTTTGGGGCTGGGAATGTGTCCTGAGTCCTGACCGTGTGAGTTCGGGGGCTGCCGAGAGGTGACTGAAAGGGTCTTCTCACATGGTAATCCCGCACAAGGGCAATACTGGCCTTTCCAAAGTCAGTTCAGGCTTTCTAGTCAATGTCAGCGTGACCAAAATCTAACCTTAAATCTTTGTAGTATTTTGGATAAACACTGCTTATTCTTTTTCAAAAATAAAATCAGAATTCTCATAGATACCTTCAGAAAGAGTATTACCATGGTTCCTCTACATGTTCCTCTCAAAGTGGCATGCTGCCCAAAATGTTGCTTCCTAAGCAGAGAGACGCATTTGCCTGGCCCGGTAAGGCACGAGTCCACCCTTGCGTTATCTGTTGGGCTTCTCTCTGCTGCCCTCTGTTTTTTAGAGATCCAACCATCTTTTGCTGGTTTTCACTGCCATGGCTGATTTACAGGCAATGAGTACTCAGGAACTCCTGGTTTGTGTTTGTTACAGCATCACAGAAATATGCTGGCTGCTCTTGAAAGATCTACCTGCTTTCAGATCCCCCACAAACACTGGTATGGACCAGCTCTCCAAGCAGTAACTTGAGATCCAGAGTCCTGGAGTAGGCAGTGGAGCCTCCTGCCAACACCTGGTCATCAAGGAGGGGAGGTAAGACTGGAAGGGTATGCTTGTGCAGTCTCTCACAGACCCCACAGCTGCTGGTGCCAGCAGTAGTGCCCAGAAGTGTGAATTTGGGGAAACCACTGAGGACTGCTAGAATTTTGTTGTTTTTCTAAAGGCGTTATTTTAAGGTCTTGAAAATCTTGTCTGCTTACCTGAGAACTGGTATCCACATTCCACACATTAATATATTCTGTTTGTTAACTGTTATGTATTAGCTTCAACAAGTGGGATACGATTTTCTTCATACAGTCTTACTTCACCTACAAAACCTTCTGCTTCTAATAGACATGGGGAATGTGATGGAAGAGAATAGTCTGTGGCCTTCCAGAGGAAATCAGAAACTATTTTATTTGTTATTGCATTCCACTGCCAACATACTCACTGCTGTAACCTCTGGACAAAAAAACCCCACTGTTTGGTAACCAGTGAGTAACTTAGAAAAGTTACCATGTCTGGAGGGGATTGCCCGTGTGTTAGCCACACAGAATGTGACCTATATCCAGCTAGTTAGAGTTCCAGCTTTATGTACTTGATGAAGAGATGAAAATGGCATTTTTAATAGGAAAGCAACAGAATAAAAGGGCCTCAATGCAGATAGTTTAGTCTCTGAATTAGATGATTTTTTTTAATCATTAAAAAGGTACATGTAAGGCAATGAAGTACTTTATTTGCATTAGTTAAAAAAATATTTTAATCACTTGGCTGTTCCTATCAAATTGTACAGCTAATTGTTTGAGAATGTTTGATAACCAAAACCATTTGTAATGGTTTTTCACACACCTCAGCAGAAATGAACCTCTGCTGAAAATCTGGACCAGAAATATTCTGCTGCGCTGGGATGATTTTTCTCATGTAGCTACTTTGTCCCAAGGCTAGTCGTCTTATATCAATAATTAGTACCAAATAGCTGGTGGTCAAAGAGAACTGTTAGAAAGCATTATGTCGGCTGTAATTTGATTAACAATAGCAAATTCTTTTTGGTAAATCACCTGGAATTAACACAGTGAACAATCTAGGAATTACTACTCCTATCTGGAAATGCCTAACATTTCTGGAAACTTATGCTTCCAGAAACGACTAATGGTTCCAGTATTATTCATTGTGCTGATTCCCAGATGACTTGCAGCCCCCCAAGAAAAAAAGAAAAAAGGCTACTGTCTGCAAGTAATTTGCAAATAAGCCAAGTGCAAGCGAGCCAGTTACAATATAGAGCAAAATATTACCAGATTTGGCTTTGACTCTGTGCTGCAAAAGGCACATGTAAATCACAGAATCACAGAATCACAGAATCACAGAATTGTT
>JAVFHW010047003.1:0-12004 GCA_032159205.1 Eurystomus glaucurus suahelicus
AGTTTTAGAGATTCCTTGGGTCAGATATAAGAGGCACATAATACTGGAAGATCCTCCTTTTATTTAAATCCAGATCGGTTGTAAATATGACCCCATAATCCCTGGCCATGCTTAGTCTTGAACACTTGGATTTTCAAGGAGGCTAGGGAGGGATAATATTCCTGTTCTGGCCATTTTTCTGCATGCATGAAGAGTAGTTCTGACACAGGTTAATGGGTGAAGAGGAAACCTTGTCCCTCTGGGGCAAGTGAGAGTGAACTGATGAACTAGTTCATTAATTTAGTAGTCCTAACACACAGCTCTTTTTGTGGCAGCCAGACAAAAGCTTGGTCCTCAAACCTTGCTCCTGCATACAGAATAGGTTTTCTTCCTATATTCTGCTACATTTGGGACCCTGTACATCTGTGACGTATGCTGATGGAGGAGGAAAATATCTTTCTCCAGACTGAGAGACATTTTTGTTTATCAGCAGTTTTATATGTTGTGAGGTTTTTTTACCAAAGTATTTGTCTTAAAAATGGAAAGAAAGCAGAATTTTCTCAATACAGAAAAAAAAAAAAAAAAGCTTTTTATCATCCTACTTCATGGCAGCACTGAACAAAAAAAGGACTGATTGTCACCTAGTCCATATCATAATTATAGAACTTATTTATTGAAGCAATACAAAGATTGGATTAAGTAATTACTTCATCTGGCAGCACTTCCATGGGCAAAAGGGACATTTCCTTGTATTGATTTTCAAATGCAGTTCCCCATTCACCACAATTTGGTTCCTGTAGTAAATGGTATGAAATCGATACTTTTTTTTTATGTATCTCTCAGCCCACATCCCAAATGAACTTTTTAAAATAGACAGACCCTGCAGTCCTAAGGACACCTAAACTCTTGGAAGGGTTTTGTAAAAGCAGGAGTCAGAAACATTTCATTCCCTGAAATTCAAACCAGAATAAATAATCTCAAAGCAAGAGTGAGGAAACCACAAGTTTGTGACAAAATCATTCTGGTTTGCATTCCACAATGGATCTTGATAGAAAAAGAAAATGGATCATCTTATCTTTTATTTGTGAGGAGAAGCTTGGAGCAGCTGCTGGGCTTTCCCCAGATGGAATGTAAGTTCTGAATAGTTGGACATTTCTGGTCGTTTTTCAGGCTGGCCTGCAGTTGTTATGCTGCCTACAAGATGTGTTTGCTCAAGGGGTCCAGCCATCACGCTAAATAAAATTGTTCACTTTGGTTGGCAAATATTGACTCAAGCTGTTACGCTTTTATGTATTTCAGAGACTCACAATGTTTGAGAGCTCAGCAAGCAAACAAGAACAGGTACAGGAAGTTATTGTGATGTTTTGGACTCATGTTTGTTTTTCTGCTGCTGATGTATGTTCTCTATTGTATGTGGCTTGTTACTAATGACCTTGTTATATAGTATACTGTGGCTGATAAGACCAAAGGCTTTAACAGAATGCAAATACATTTTGCATTTCACTTCAAGAGTTTAATTGTCTTTTGACATGTACTGTACCCTAAAGGCACTCTCTCCTCCATAATGTACTTTCTAGAAAAGAAATCCTGTGAAAAATGGAATATATACTGGGTTGAGGTGTAATGGACAGTTTTGTATTCAGTTGTACCTGTATCTGATAGCTTAATTCAGCACAAATCTAAACAATCCTGAGCTATGGAAGAAAATTAAACAGAAGGTCAGAAGCAAAGGCTTTTCTGAATGTCTAGTTTATTCATTTATCTGAAGGAGAGAAATAAAGCAAATCCAGCAAAGCCTCCTAAAGTTCCTGAGCTTATACTGTGAGGTTTTTTTTTTTCATTTTTTATTCCTTCTGTACAACAGTAGAATCATAAGCACACTTCTTTTATTATTTTAACTGAAGGATGTTTTTTTCCAAATGACGGGCTCACAGAGTGTTTTTTTTTTTATCAGTTACATTGTCCTAGATGTAACATGACTGTAATCTGAGTTGAGATTCTGCTTCAGAACTCGTTGCTGGAGTCAGCATTATGGAGTAGTGATGCAGAAGGACTGTTGCTAACCCATCACTGCTTAAAAAAAAAA
This sequence comes from Eurystomus glaucurus suahelicus, assembly GCA_032159205.1. Taxonomy (NCBI): domain Eukaryota; kingdom Metazoa; phylum Chordata; class Aves; order Coraciiformes; family Coraciidae; genus Eurystomus; species Eurystomus glaucurus. The sequence continues at coordinate 2,066 of JAVFHW010047003.1, forward strand.
ATTGAGGAGGAAGTCTGTCAAGGAGTTTAGAAAATATTATATGTTTTAATACGTTGGGTACTTCAACGAAAATCAAGCCATGATTTCACTTCCTTATCAGTTCTTTGCAAGTAAATGAAAGTTGGACTCTTGGCCTTGGGAGAACTGCCAGAGACGGAAGGAGATGGAAGAGAATGGATATTTTTCGAAAAAAATTCTATCAGCCCTGGCTCTAAGTTCCTGGTCTTGAAATAAGATACTTTCATCTCATTGAGGGTTTTGTTTGTTTGGGTTTTCTTTAAGTGTAGCAAATAACTGTGTGAAAATGTGTTAAAGACATTTATTGGGCTCCTATTAGGATTGCTAACTTCTTCATACTTCTGTGCTGGGGTTAGAATTTCATCTTTTTGGAATATCTAAGATAACATATAGATACAAGTGAAGGAGTTTACAAATGTTCAAGGGGAGAGTGGAAAAGCGATTGAACAAGAGATCCCCTGGGAATTACAAAATGCATGGCTCACATCAAGTTCAGGAAATCCCACAACCTGAAAATAGTTGGAGACTAGGAGAGAAATATTGCATATGTTTGCCTTGTTCTTATGCTTCTCTGAGAGTTTGTTTTGAATGCTGCCCAGGAGAGAATACAGGCCTATGTGACCACTTGTTTGGAACCAGGGAACTGACTCTTCAGCGCTCATGCATATTGTCTTCAGAATGCAAAGAATTATAGAGCCTGCCTGCAACAACTCCTGTGTTTTAAAACAGCATGAAAAGGATTTTATATCAATGCTGTGCTGGGCGTAGCACTGTAGAACAAAAGGTTGCAGGTGTTATAATCACAGTAATGATATCTACATAAAAATAATTTCTTTATAGAGGATCTTCTAGCTTCTTTAATATAGCTGCCTGGATTATACTTGAACACAAAAAAGTGAACAATTGAGGAAGAATCCATTTATTGAAGACCTGACTGCAGAGAGATTGTCATTCATTTTCATTGTATTTGCTCTTGTTATATCTAAATAAAGAATGCAAGTAGAGGGATGTGCGAAGTGTGTATTCTCCAGTAACAAAGTTGAGGTGTAATATTCAGGAAGAATTTATGTGTTTTCTTTTATATGATATGGGCTAATATGTGCACAGCATAGAGCTGAGACTTTTGACTCCTCCCATAATTTTGGGACACTGCAAAAGGAAGTAACTTAATTATTGGGCTGAGTATGGCTAGTTAAACTTTACCTGTTGTAAAGATGGTTGAATGGGGAATCTTGCCAATAAAAGAATTGGAATGGAGAGGTTCAGAAAGTAATAATCTGAATCTTGTTTCTAAGATGATTCCAAATCATAATAGATCTTGTAAAAAAAATGGAATTGTGGAATGGTTGTAAGAATCAATGTAGATATTCTATAATTGACATACCCAGGTTGTCAGTGAAAAAACTTACAGTGACATGAAATTGCTCCTTTGATGAAGTTGGACACTTAGGAGGAGGTGAAACTCGGTTTTGAAACGTAGTGTTTATTTGAAACTTTGCTAGTTTGAGTTATGAACATGTTATTGGTTGTCAGTTAAGAATGTGTTTTTAAACTAAGCACTTTATCTGTGAAAATCAGATATATTCTATTGTTTATTTCAGCATATTTAAAATGACAAGGCTCAGAATTCTGTTAGAAACTGAGGAGCTGAACACTGACATTTCGAAATTCACATTTCAAATTATGGGGTCAAAGTGAGAAGTTATTTGCTCATCTCTAGTCAAGCAATTCTTTGGAATCATTGCATGTGAGTATTTACTTTGTAACTACAAGAGTTTATCTGGCTAAGTCTCTGTTTACTAGACCGATCAGGAGAGTACATAATTACCTAAAGTTCAGTGACAGAGGTTAGGTCACTCAGAGCTTTCTTTCTACAAACATGCTAGTCTGTTCAAAACTGCTATTAGAGCAACAGTTTCTTGGGGTTTCCACTTACTAAGTTGAAAACTTCAGGTTCTCTCTGAAATAAATCAGAAGACCAAGGGTATGACTTTGCCCACTCAGAGTCTAAAAATTTCTATTATAGGACAAGTGAAAATGACTCAACTTTCTGAAATGAAATACGTGCAGTGTAAAGGAGAAAGTTTTCTTAGGTTAAACAAAACAACTATCAGTATATAATGTAATTACAGACAAATAATTGCATGTTCCTCAGCAAAAGGCCTCTGCAAAAACACAAAACGGTTATTAGACGTTTATTTTATCTTTAAACCGAGTTCAAGCTCTCATAAATTTACGCAGCAGTTGGTGTTGTTTGGGAAAACTTTTCCCAGGCTTAAAACTCCTAGGAGACAAGGTAAGAGATGTACAGGTCATCATGTTGCAAAAAAAGCAGCTTTCTTCCTCTTAGAGAGATAAGGTCTGCACTGTTCTGCAGAGATGTCCGTTGTGAATTGCAATTCACAATTCTCTGGCAGAATCTGGAGACATAAGTGGTGACTGTGAAATACAAAAGATGTAATCTAGCAAAATGTTAAAAAACTTGAGACCAAATTCCTGAGTTTATTCAGTATAGGTTTCTATGGAAAATGTGTTACTGAATTTAAATATTGAATAGGCCTGATATTTACCTGGATGCAGTTCTCAGTGCACAGTATACAATATAGAAACCTCGCAAACTATTACAGTTCAGAAATTTTCAATGAGTTGAACAGTTCTGTATTGACTGAGGTGTTTTTTTCACTCTCCAGCAAATATTGTTGGTTACTTACTGACACCCTGAATATATTTTTAATGCGTATTTCTAAACTTATGTATCTCCTAATGTAATTAAACATTCTATCTCTTCAATAATTTTCTCTATATTATCTATATCTCTGCTATATTCTCATATGCCTAAAGCAGAGTACAACTGTTTTGGTTCAACCTGAAATGAATATAAAAGTATAAATAAAATAAACATATACATATATTTATAAGTGAAAAATCCCTAAAGTAGGAGTAGTTCTATAGGCGTGAAAGTGGGTGACACCTGTGCAGTTGTGCCCTTATAGAATTCCTATTCTAGTGTCAAAACATTGTCCCTGCTGGAGGTAGGAGTATGACGATGGTGGTGATGGTCCATCATTTCAAGTTTTGTGGTATGAGTACAATGATATGATTTGTATGAATATTTGAACATAGAAACCACTCAGACTCTAAATTCAAGATATTTGTGGAAAAGGCATGCCCAAAAAAAGCAGAGGAACCTTAACAGAGGATGCTTATCTGCATTTCTTTCCCTGTTCTTGCCAATTATATTCTTTTCTATTATGCCATGAGATACCCTAAACTAGAATTGTAGGATTTAAATGTGACTTACATATGAAAGCTGTTTGAGACCTGTTCAGTAAAGGATTAAATGTAACCATTTTGGCAAGGTGTTTACAAGGTAGCGGTACTTAACGACCTGTAAACATTTCTGATGTTCTATTTTTCTTTCTCACTGAAGACTGAAGGACATTACAAAGAGAAAGCTTGTGTTGGGAAGGATGGCTGAATCCATACTTGTACTCTAATCCTTCCCAATCCTTAGTGGTACTCTAACTGTGTGACTGTGAGAGGAATCGAGTTAGAGCTGTGAATGAAGGACTGGCATCATTCTCAACCAGAAAATACCCAATTCCTTCCCCAAATCCTCCTCTATCAAAGCCCATGGCAGAAAGGAGGCTATTTGGAGGGGGAGACCCCTTGTCTGCCATGTGCCTTGCCATCCATGGGCTTTCTGCCTATTGCCTCCCTCTGGGCACAGGATATTTTTGCTATCTTTGAACAAGTTCTACAGTTTTTGTGTCAGGGCAATGACAGTCCTTGAACCTGTTTATATTGATGCCTTAACATTATACATGCAGTTTGCGTTTGCAAATGAATTTCTACAATTTAAGTTCTCAAATAAATAGACTGTCTAGCTGCTTGGAGAATGAAAGCTTGACCAGCATCAGCTTCATGCCAGCTAAAGGGCCAAGCCCAGGAAACAACAGTATTTGGAGAAAGTAAAACATTCATTAATGGTATGGGGCATTTTTACAGCTGAAGAAACACTCTTCCTTCTCTCTTCCTTGCACAAAGCCTCATAAATTTATTTCAAAAGGGACAATAGGACTTCTGCTTAGCAGGATGTAAAGTCAGCTTCAAGGTTGTGAAGGTAATTATTGGATTAGACTGACAAGACAGTGGGAGAAAAAATGTGGGTACTATAAAAGCAAATTGAAGCTTTTTAAACTGTTAGGGGCAAAAGAGTACAGAAAAAGAAGAGAGACTGTTGATGTAACCTGTGTAATGTTGCATAGTTTGTAATCCCACCTTTTTTGGCTGTAGTGAAGTTAATGTTGATAAGATAAAAGGGGACCCAGCTGCGTGCGTAATTCTTGGATCTCGATTAGCAATTTAGTCCAGCAGTCTTCATGTGCTGATGTTGCTGAATTAGAGCTAAAGGCTGTAAACTGCTACTGAAGATAATCTCTCTGTACTAACAAGGAACTAGTTTTGCATGGGTGTTATGAAGATTGAAAAGTGTTTCCTCTGTGTTGCAGGAAGCATAAATGTTTATGGGTACAACTTATTTGTGAGTCTATGGCCAGTGTTAGTTGATGCTGTACTAATGGTGAATAAAGTCAAGACTGAGCTTTTATAGTGACCCTTCAGACTGAAAGAATGTGGTACTTTATAGTGCTCTTTTGTTACTCATTCACTATATACTTTAAAAAGATTGTTTGGAAGTTTGGAATCTCTGTTGCATTACTGAGGAAATAATTTCAGTAATTTAATATGTATCTGGTCCAGTTCACTTGTGTATTAAGAATGAGAAGACGGGAAAATGCCTATGTCTGGGATATTGAAAGAAGATACGTAAGAATTTTCAATTATACATCCTTCAATAACTATGCGTAAAGAAAAGACACCTCCTAGTAATACAGAGTACAAAGAAAGTATTGGAATGAATTGACTTTCACTGTACCATAGAACATATCAGCTACAAGACTGGTAAACACTTTTTAACTGTCCACCTGTTTAGAACTTTATACAGTGTTAGCTTGTCAGGGCAAGGCTTGCCCCTTTTTGAGTCTAACCATTCTTTATGGTTGGTTAACTCCCTCATGCGAAAGAAGCAAGACAGGGTTTTTTTTGAGGTATTCCCATACTGTGTTGTCTTCTGTGCTTTATATCTGAGTCTTGATAGTAATTCTTAGGTGATACAAAAATTAGTTGGAATGTATAGAGTAATAGCTAGATCCTTTTTTATAAAGCAGGTGTTTATTTTCTGCTGGTTTTTATCTTTTTCTTTTGTTCTCTGTTTTTTTTTTTTTAAGAAATCACCCTTTTTATATACCTGAGATTGCATGGCTTTCAATGAAGAATCAAAATAAATTTTTCATAGGCAATGAATTTTATCTTTTTTACCACATTTGCATTGTCTGCTGTGGAAGAGCACATCAGTTCTGTACCCAGCCACAAAGAAACTCAGGGCAGGTTTCTTCAACTGTGCTAAACGTTGGTCATGTTGAATCATTTGACTGACTATGACTAATAGATCCATGCACTAATGGTAATTACCGTGTGCAGTGTGCACCTCTCTTGGAAACAACAAAGTGCTCCACAGTAAAGAGTATGGAATCAGTCAAGTCAGGAATAGATGTGAGCTTTGAAGATAATATAAACTATGTTTTCTTGTTGACAAAATACTCAAAGGCTTTTGTTTATGCTTTTTTGCTAAACAAGGCTTCCCAGACATAAATCAGTATGGCAGCTTTTGAATCTCAACAACTAACAAGAACTCAAACATTAAGTATAGTTTTCAGCACTTCATAACTACTCATTATGTTTATTTCCCAGTTTTCTTTGTTATTTGTTTCCTATCTCTGTTCAGAGCCAACACATTTTTGGCTTTCAATCTGAAGTGTAAGGCACTGCCAATCAGCAGGAAATAGAATACAGATAAGATTCATATGAAGTCTTTTGAACTGTTAAAATCTCTGGATGGGAAATGGATGTTAAATTGTTTACGTTTGGCATAAGAAGAAAAAGTTCCATTTTTAAATTCAAAGCCTTTCCACCTTTGTAAATGAAAACAAATCACATGGGTCATGCAGAGTTCCACTTCTGTAAAATCCATCATAGGTCTGATAAAAACTTTCGTAAGTTGGCAACTTTATCTGTAGCTTGTTTGAAAGTGATTCTGCAGCTTAAAATGAAGTGGCCTTTTGCCCTGTGTCTTTTAGGAAAGTACTGTATCAGTAACATGTTCATGACACAGTGAAAATACTAAAATGTTAAGAATTGTTTTATTAGTGTTTTAATCCTTTTACAGAAATACACAGTGTTTCTGCATAATTTTAAATTTTTCACATTAGTCATGCAGTTTTAATTTATTGAGGATATATATCCAGAGTGGATCATGCCCTGATCTTTTTCTACTTTTCTTTGTTTAATTTACAAACAAGAATCTTCAGGTCTTCAGAGATGACACTCCAGCCCTTCCTCCTCCATCCTCCCCCTTTCCCCCAAATTCTGTGGTTCTACAAATTTACAGGGTACAAATTGGGAAGATACCCTGTCCCAGTTTTCTGAACATTAGAAGCATTGGAACTCAAAGTTGATATTCACATTAGTGGGACGTTTTTATATCAACTCTTCTATGTGTGCAGGATGTAGCTCAGACAGATTCTGGATAGCAGTAAATCTCAGAGATGAAGTAGGGAACAGCATCACCTTTGGAACAGTTAAGCATTGCTAATGAGTACTAATCATATGGCAAATCAGAGAGTGAGAAGCAGTCTCTGGCATAGCTGCAGGCTGTTATACGGAACATCTTATATTTCAAAGACAGCAGAAGCAGTAATAGCTGAAAAAGATGTTCAGGACAGGCTTGCCAACAGAAAAGCTATTCAGCAGTTGAAAATAATCTCCACAATCTGCAGTAAAGGAAACTCACTTGGAGGAGAAGCTTAACCTTGAAGCCTTGTGACATCTTGGGGTTGGATGGAACACCCCATCAATGATTGATATGGTTGAACAGACACTAATCTAATTCAGGGAGAAAAATCTCTTGAAATTATAATTTTGGGTTACACACTGTTGGCAGAAGCATGATTCCAAGGGTAGGATTTAAGCTACTGCTTATGCTCTTATCTTCCTGAGATCACTTAACGTAGGAATTTTCATATGAAACATGCTTCTTTCTGATGTCTTTCCAAAACAGAGGTCGTAGATCTACAAACACTGTTGAATACCGAGGAATCTGAAGCCGTCCTGGCTGCACGTCATCCAGGATGTTGTAAACTAAGTGACTGAGGATACATAAAATTAATAAATTTTGTTTCAAGGGACCTTTAGGTGAAATGTTTGAGTATTGTGAAATTTAGAGGATGTAAAGATTGTGAAAATTCATGTTTTATCTACCTTTCATCTTTCCATGGAAGATTAGTGAGGACAAGTACAATCTTAAAATCTTCTGTTTAGTAACTAAAAGAAACATTAATTTTTTCATTGTCATTGAAGATTTTCATGGAATACAATAATTTATAATGGGTTGTATTTGAAAATAGAAGTAATTCAATATTATTCATGAGATTTGACATTGGATTTGGTAAGGTGATTACATAGCAGGTGCTTTACTAGTGAGGTGCTTGACTGTGCAAACACAGTAAACTGCTATAAAAATAAACTTTAAAATATTTTTTCAGACAATTAAAAAGAAAAAAAATATTCTGGAAAGAGTTCGTTTGGAATTTCAGTGTGTGAAAATGTCTTGTCACATTTATAGCAAATGTATAATTCTGAACAGGGGGACAACTTACCATTTTTATCTGATTAATTTGCCTTTATCAAAATGTGTAAGTTACACATGATAATGAAATGGGTCCTTTGTCTGGTGGATGCTTTCCCACACTCTGATAATGATCCAGGAAAGCTGCAGCCATATTCTGTCAAGGCGAGACATTTGTTAACTGCTAACACAAAGAATTAGAAGATACCAGACAGAGTAGACTGCACAAGTGTTCTTGGTTTTTGTGTTTTGCTCAGTATTGAGAAAACTTGTGATACTGTCAATCTGAAATAAATAGTCCTCTATGTTGGAAGAACATGAAAGGAGAACTTTTCAAGCATGAAACTGATGTCATTTCAGTTGTTTTGGATCACATCATTTGGTTTGTAAAGATATTATTGATCTGAGGAAATGATCTCACTCTACAGCATAAACATGGCCTATTGTGAGGAAAAAAGGTGGATGTGAAATTTGGAGCTGAAAAAATCACAAGTTTTCAGTGGAAAAAGAGAAGTTATTTGTTCAGTTTTATGAAACTAGGTGAAATTTATCAAAATAAACTCTGGATTGTAATGAGATTTTCACATATCTCAATTATTAGCTGTAGCCTCACTGAATTCTGTGACAGTTTGGTTTTAATTGGGACAGAGTTTAATTCTCTTTTTAAGAATACTGGCGATTACAACAGTAATACTGATATTACATGAATGGCCACTTATTTTTTCAGGTTATGATTTGAAGACATTTGTTAAAGATGCAAATCTGTATATTTCTTTCAAAAGTTTCTGAATAGTCACTATGTGGATTTCTAACACAGCCTTCAATCAGCATTGTAGCTCTTTGTACCAAACTTTGTGCAATCTTGTATTTAACTTTTGGATGGCTTTAACTTTCTTAATTGTGTATGAAGAACTTGAAGCTTAATCAGATTTCTAATTCTTCGCAGTTGCTGTTGGAGTGCCTGTAGCTTTCAAGGCAACCTTCCTGAAGGATGATTAGGGATAATATGAAACCGCTGCTGGCTGGAGTAAGGAACCTGATGAGGAATGTCACAGAAAAGGCCAAGGTACTGAATGTCTTTTTTGTCTCATTCATCACTGCTAAGATAGACTTTCAGGAAGCCCAGGCCCATGAGACCAAAGACCCCTCCACCATCAGTGGAGGAGGACCAGCCTAGAGAACACTTGAATTATCTGGACCTGCCTAAGTCTATGGGGCCTGGTGGCTTGCGCCCATGAATATAGAGGGAGATGGTTGTTGCCATTGCAAGGACATATTTGCTTATCTTCGAAAAGTTACAGCAACTGGGAGAGGTTTTTGAGACCTGGAAGAGAATAAATGTCTCTCCTACCTCAAAAAAGGAAGATCCAGGGAACTACAGACCACTTGAAATGGTTTCAGTACCTGGGAATGTGATAGAGAATATACTCTCGGAAAACATTTCCAAACACATAAAGGTCAAAAAAATGATTGACAGTGGTCAGCATATATTTATGAAGGGGAATTTATGCTTAACAAATTTGATAACCTTCTATAATGATATGGCCAGTCTGGTGGATACGGAGAAAAAAGTTGATGTTGTTTCCCTTGACTTTAGTAAGGCCTTTGACATGGTCTTCTGTAACAACCTTATAGACAAGATAACAAGGTACAGGTTAGGTAAGTGGTAGTTAGGTAAGTAGTAGTTAGGTAAGATTGAAACAAATAGATTGAAAACTGGCTCAATGGCTGGTCTGAGAGGGTTGTGATCAGAGGCACAAAGTCCAGTTGGAGGCCAGTCATTAGTGGTTTACCTCAGGGGGTGACACCAAAGCCATTACTGTTTAACATCTTCATTAATGAACTCCACACTGAGACAGAGCGCACACTCAGCAAGTGTGCAGACAGTATAAAACTGGGAGGAATATGCTAAAGGGTTCTGCTGCTGTTGAGAGGGACCTTGACAGGCTGGAGAATTGGTCAGAGTGGAATCTCCTGCAATTCAACTAAGGAAGATACGAAATCCTGCCCCAGGACTGTACAGGAAAAACTGCCTCAGACACATGCACATGCTGAAGGGTGACCTACTCAAGGGCCTCTCTGCAAAGAAGGACCTGGAGGTCCTAGTGAACAAGAAACTGACCAGGAGCTGGCAATGCACAATCTCAGCAAAGAGGGTCAACAGCTTCCTGGACTGC
>JAVFHW010047033.1:0-10959 GCA_032159205.1 Eurystomus glaucurus suahelicus
AACTGATGTTTTTTCCTCTACTTTTGCAACTTTGCAAAAATACACAGAGAAAGCTTTAACAACAGCGCAACATAAAGGGAGAAACCATTTCTATTTCCACAGAACATAAAAGAAAGGTTTATTTGTTCTGATTTGTGCTCACATGAAACAAAGAAATTGCCATTACTGTTTCTGCAGCACACTTGCTTTTAGCTCTTTCTGCTCATTTAGTTCTCAAGGAGAGGTTCAAATACAGGCAAGGAATCTTCAAAGTAATTTAACACTGAAAGTCCTTCAGTACTCCAATAAGCTGGATTTATCATTCAGAACTTCCACACTGTTGGATGAAAATCAGGAGAGATATTGTAAAACCTCATGCATCAGAAAAGAAATGAGCTATACCTTTGCCTGGGAAGGGACTTTAGTGATGCAGGAAATTTTTCTTTGTCAATATTTTAAACTATTTTATTCTCCTTAAAATTTAATGTTTCACATCCGTATTTTCCCAGATGAATTCTTTCTGGAAAAGGACTGATAATTCCACAGATGCTAAAGTTGAAAATCATCTTTCCAACAGATATTGGCCTCAGATAGAAGAGTGTGCTTGCCCCTAGAAAATATTGAGATTCAGCATCTAATATGTGCAAGTCCTTTTATAGTTCAATTGAACATAAAGAAGCGATGCACGGGCTATTCGAATGGAAGGATTTATCACCCTTAGGTACATCCTGGTAGTGTGAGGGGAAAGTCAAGGACTGGGAAGAGCCAACACCAATCACAAAAATGTGTCTGTCAGCATGTCAGACTGTTACCATACTGCCCATTTGCCTCAAAACAACATGATAAGGAAGTATCAAAATAGTCATATACCAATCTATGGTTTATGATTGTTTTAAATATTGCACTAAGCCTACTGGTCCTCTCTTCTAATACACTAAAGGCTGGGGAAAACCCTGTCAAGTACTGCCATTTAGCTCAAAAAAAGTCATTCTGAAGCAGAATAGCATGCTTCAGAGGAAGTGTCTGCTGGACTTCATAGCTGTAGCCCAGAACAATACCCAATACATGGTCAGATATTAATTTCCATGCTCTCAAAACATACATGTCAACTCAGGATATGACCAGCATCACCGTATCAAACATATCGCATAAGCCAGACCTTGGGTAAGGGGAGCTATCTTGAAACACTGCAAGTAAGTGATAGGGGAAACTCAGTTTCCTGGCTTGGTTGAAGAACAATATCTGCTTCTAACAACTCTGAATGACAGGGTCTCAGCCAGCCAGGACCCTAAGCCTGGCTCATACAGTGTTATTCCATTGACCCCTATATGTAGTAAGTTTTAGTTCCAAACTTTGACATTCCTGTGCCATCATGTGCTCATTCATACAGTCTGCATGGCTTGTGCCCAAAACTTAGCAAAACAAAGATATGATAAACATGTAAAACTGTTTGTGATAGCTTGAAAATTGATCCTGCATAGCTTACAAAGATAAAAAAAGGCATCTATATGTTCAAGATCTGTATTCTTTCTTGGTAGAACATTTTTTCAGATGACATTGATAAGGCTAAGCATTCCAAGCTTGATACGTGGCTTGTACATTAGCATATCCCAACCACTTCAATATTTGTAACAACTCATTTTACAGTGGGTACCCTTCTACAACACCACATACAATATGCTTCCAATATAAATATATTTATGAATTAGTTCTTAGAGTTCCCCATTGCAATCAGTGAGAGAAAGCTTAGATTTTAAGTTTATATTACATTGCAAAGCTACTAAAATATGGTAAAATATTAATCTAAGCCACCCAGAACAAATCCTCTATTAGCAGAATTTGTCTCTCAATACACACACTAGCTGAAGATGTTACATTCCACGGCGCAAGCCATAGGCTGAAGATTTGCAGCTTCACGTTAGAAAGCTTTCAGCAGGAATACAAGTTATCCCTGTCTCCCCCACATGAAAACGTGGAAGACAAACAGGGGAACCTATGAAAGCAGCTTGTGGAAAAGATCAGCCATAGAAAGAAAAATTGCGAGTTTGAAGTCCAGAAGACTTAAATAATGCTTTTCACTTCACCTTGTGCTTTGTATTTACACTTTAGGTGACTTTAAGAAGATAATAAGAGAGAAAGAGGGCATGTGCAATCAACTGATAGTATTAAAAACTGAGTGATGATTGTATTATATAATGAAATGGTCTACCACATAAATTGATATTTAATTATTTTGATATATATGATCTTATTTATACAGATTTGACAATTGTAACTATTGTATGCACTATTTTTTTTCCTTTCCCGAGCTGATAAACACAGAAGTCCTGTTTGATGGATAAGGGATTGTTGAACTGACTATTAATATAAAGATTCAGTAATCTAAGACTCAGTCGCCCCTGAACTCTCTTATATTTACAAAGAAAAAAAAAAAATCTTTATGTCCATTGCTTCTTGTTTTTCTCTGAATTTTTTTTTTACTAATAATTTAATTAGAACTAAATGTGTATTAGAATGGACACTAGATTTAATAAGAAAAACAAAATCAAAACAATTTTCTTCTGCATCTTCTGCAATTGTCTTGAAGCATGCTTACAACAAAACTTTTCTGGAGTTCTACAAATATATGACTGTGCTTTCTTACTTCATTTCTACTCTGTCCTTCCAAAAGCAGTAGAACTAGCTTCCTATTGCTATGCTTAAGATCGTTCCATCTCTCTTAGTTTTTTTTTTTTTTTTCCTTGAACCCATGAAGGGTGGGATTTCATCAACACTTACATGAGAGCTCTTCCAGCATAAATTTGGAGTTATAGTCTGGTCTAATCTGCTAATAGTCTGTACATCAGTTAATTCCTACCAGGGTATTTTTGTTCTATCTTTAAAGAAGGATATCCAAACTTGATTTAAATGTTGCCAGGGAGGTGATTCCGGCAGAGTTCTTGCTATGTTCAGTTTCCAGCTGTTGGATTATATTTTTGTTTTGCAGACCTGAAGATTCTAGTGTCACATTTCTATTTTTGTGTGGACATCTATAGATAAATAAAATTTGCATTGTTAATTTATATAGACTGTATAACGCATGTTTTTACGGCTTTCCTCTAAACTCTTTCAATTTTTATCATTGTCTTTCCCAAATTAAAAACTTTAGAATCAGATGCCCCATTTCAGCAGCTGTGCACTAGGACTGAATGTCTAACTAAGGTACTTCTGCTTTAAATCTTAGAAGTCTCTCTTTACTGCCCAAGGTGGGATACCTATAAGGGTGTAATTCCTGATGTATTTTTGTCTAACCTGCTTTTATGAATACAGATGTCTTCACTTTCCCTAGACATCTACTCCATTGCTTTATGCCTCCTACAGTGAGAAAGTGTTTGCTACTGTCTAATGTTAATCTACCTTGCTGCAGGCAGTTAGGCCCATTTTGTCCTTTCCTGTCCACCATGAATTTGAGATGGTCTTTTCCTCTACAAAGCAGTTTATGTACATGATCATAGAATCACAGCATGGTTTAGGTTGGAAGGGACCCTAGAGATCATCTAATCCAACCTCCCTGCCATGGTGACTTGTCACCTTCTTCAGTGCAGACATCTAAGACATCTCAAGACCACCTTTTCAAACAATCCCCATACACGTGAAACTTTGCCAAGTTCTGGAAGGACTTCTAGCTCAACTCTCAGCTGCCTGTTTTTGGTGACCAGTGGATAACTTCTCACACATTGCTGATTTGCTTTGTGCTTGGTCAGCCTAAAAACATCTGTAAAGATTTACAGATTTGAGATTTAAAGCTGCTTTCCTTCCCAGAAGGCTGCGTAAGAGATTTCACAATCGCTGTAAATTGATCTGACTGAAAGCAAAAAGTAAATCTTTCTGTCACAAAGACAAAACAGCTCTGGCTTCTTCTAGTTTACAGTGGAAAAATACCATAGGCAGAAAGTGGTGAATCAGGAGATGCTACAAGCTCTTTTCATGAGCTCAATGGGAGAGAATGAACCCCTTGCTCTGTAATCTGATTCTTCCCAGACTTAGCAGACCTCTCATTGGGCAAGTTTCTGCATTAGAAAACTCTACTTTGCAGGCCAGAACAGTGGTCTTCAGTATTCCACACAAGCCACTGAGAAAAATCTAAGTCCTACCTGCCGTACACAAGCTTCCTCTGGCACATCTGCTTCCACATCCTTCCACTGAATTTAAACATGATCTCTCCAGAGCTGACTTAACTGCAAGTCAAAGTATCAGGTGCATGGAAAACAGCAGCAAGATATTATGTGCCTGAGAATGCGATTTCATAATTATCTCTACATATAAGTATCAAAAGGCATTTTAAGGACTATATTTTAATGCTGAATCCTTATGGTTCTTTTTCTCTTTTTTTTTTTTTTTTTTTTTTTTTCAGATATGTGCTAAAGACAGCAATCAGATAAAGCTTCTGGTGAGTGTACTCACAGCTCTATTTATGGGTATGAAAATACACAGTGGCTGTCTTTACAGAGAAAATCAGAGATTTCAATATTTATGAGGTTGTGAACATGTGATAGAATTTGTTGTCCTCAGATGCTTCCACACAGCCTAAGGAAGGGAATGAAATCTGACATTCTGTGGTATCTGGCAGCTGCTAGTCAAAAAAAAAAAAAAAAAAAAAAAAAGCGTTATCTTCATGTCCTTGCTGTCTCAAGCAGTTTGTCCAGTGTGAAGGAGGAACCACAGAAACAGGAGCCCAACAAGTGTATCCGAGGAATGACTAAGTGCTCTGTGTCTGTCTCTAGATTGAACAAGTAATACAGCACATAATCAACCTTCACTGTTAATGGAGTCTTGGACTAAAGAAACACATGCCTTAGGAGCTTATTTGCTTTTTCTCACGTTAATACTTGCACCAGGGATATTTTTCTCTTGTTCTACCTGGTATCATTTGCTTGTTTTTAACATGAGAAATTAATGAGGTGTTTCTTTGACCATAAATAATTCCAGCATAATACTGGCATATACTACAAGTAATAGATGAAAAACTGATTACACCAGAGGAGATGAGATTTTCAATTAGACTGATTATTAGAACTGTACCTTTATCTTATTCAAACTCTCCTGTGTAACTTTAAAGTTTTCAGTTGACTTGATGGTCTGTACATGGTTCCAGATATCAGAGATCAGAAATATGTTACACTATCTTCCTCTTTCCCTTCAGTTTTCAATATACTACTTCTATAGCCTAAAATCAGGCCTCAGAGAGGAAACAAGATGAAAAGTTAAAAAAAATGAAATTATCCTATCAGGGAAGGACTGCAAACTCAAGCTATGCATGAGCATTTAGCTAACAAAACTTGAAGTTTAGAGCCACATATTTGTCATTCATTCCCATCACATCTTTCAAATTCACATAGAACATACAGGAGGTTGAATAAGTTGAATTTGAAATATGTACCTGTTACTAATATGCACCTCATTTTGCATACTGTCTTTTTTTTCTCAGTCACTGAAAATTACACATGGCATTCCTGTGTAACCTGCCCTAGATTCTATGATACTGCTTGGCAGAGGGGTTGGACTTGATGATCTCTAGAAGTTCCTTCCAACCCCTAACATTCTATGATTCTATAACTTCAATTATTTTTTTTTCATTGTCAGTCATTAACTTTATAAAATAGAAAGAGGTATCATACATGGATTTGACAAAATATGTCCTGAATTTGCTCTATTTTTTCCATTAATGATCTGGAAAAGAGTATATAATTTATTAAATAGCATATCAGTTAAGTTTCCACATAGCAAGGAGCTGAAAAATGCTAAAAGTTATGAGACTATAGAATTAGAATTGAAAATGTTCTGGTCAAACTGGAAAGATGTACTGAAGAAAAGGGATTTCAATCAACAAAGGGAAGCCTCTAGCATTTAGGACAAATAAGCAATTGTACAAAGGCTGGATGGGAAACAGTTTCCTTTATCTAGTAGTTCCTCAAAACAGTTCTCTGATTTATAGTAGATCAGAAGCTGAATATGAGTCAGTAAGGTAAAGTTATTATGAAAAGGCAATCACTACACTTGGGAAAAAAAATATAAAGATATAAGACTCATATAAACACTAGTCTTCAAAATAGGGAGAAGAAATCCAATAAGCTGTCTTCAGCACTGACACAACCTAAGGTGAAGTACTGTGCTCGGTTTTGGGTACCACTCATCGTGACCAATTTCCACCAACTGGAGTGGCTCCAGAAGAAAGCAGTGAGAATGATCAGGGTCCTAGAAAACATGAGGAAAGACTGAAGAAATTGAACGAGCATTGGAAGTGAAAGATC
This sequence comes from Eurystomus glaucurus suahelicus, assembly GCA_032159205.1. Lineage (NCBI taxonomy): Eukaryota > Metazoa > Chordata > Aves > Coraciiformes > Coraciidae > Eurystomus > Eurystomus glaucurus. Next base: position 6,270 of record JAVFHW010047033.1, read on the forward strand.
TTTTTACCCATGGGATGTAAGAAAATAAGTCGTGTTTAAACTGATTCAGTCTAGAAATATGAATGAAATGGGAAGTGAGCAGAGGAATAAGCAAGCCTGGGTGATTCTGGGAACACCACAATGGTAATGGCAAGTTGGACAGATATCTGTCAGCAGGTACAAGCACAGACATCCTGCCTTGAAGTGGGAGACAGACAAGACAGTGTAAGGAGGATCCTTCCAAACCTGTTATCCATGATTAGCTATGGGGTAATACCTTAGTGTGACGGAACAGACATATCCCTGTATTTGACTGCAAGGAACCATCACATCACACATATAATAAGGTCCGAGATATTGCTATTTGTTACTGCTACAGAGTTCAGCAAACTTCAGTTACCAGTGTAACAGATGCAATCTTACCGAATATTAGCAATCCTTCTGGACTAGAAAATTGATTTATAATATATGTGTAACTGTATATCTGCTTACTGCACCTCACAATAGTGTGTGCTGAATTCTGCTTTTGGTTTTGCTGCAGAATCTCACACTTTCAAGAATTCATGTCATCTCTGCTGCTTAACTCCTGCTTTTGAAACCTGAATTGTTTATATTTAATTCTATTTGATTAAGATGCTGTGTGAATGCATGGATTAATAACTGATAGATGTTCCAACATCATAATGAAGGGACTGCAGAAAAGCTCACATACAGCTTAATAAAAGTAGTAGTTTTAAGACCAGAAAAGATGGTTCCTACCATTTAACAGGACTCTTTGCATAATATAGATCACAGAATTTTACTCCGTGACATCTAAAATGGTAGGAATGTCCCACTTGCAGGGTAAACTGAACCTGGATATCAGGATGTCTCACATAAGCATTCTACTATTTTCTTTGGCTTAGATATGATCAGAATTGTGCTATGACTTTTATGCTATTCAGCAGTGAATCTACATTTGAGTCCATGGCAATGGACTGACAGAGCTGACAAGGAAAAAGGTGGAGCCATGGAAGTTTCTATACATTCCTCCCACTAATGCAGACTATGGCTAATGTACCTTCTGTTAACGTTTTTCCCTGATCTTCCTTCTCTGTTTTTTTGGTTACTACCAGAGTTGTTATGGCTTTCATGCTGTAAAATCTTGAATGGGAAGCTAGCCCCACTGCACTGCATATGAGGTATGGCTGAAAGTAGATCCACATCTGCCTTTGCTTGAAAGCAGGGCCTTAGGTAGAGCTTCAGGCACCTGAGGATACCTGTTGGTTTAGTATGGTACTGGCTTGGTGTACAGGAACTTAATCAGCAGGTAAGTATAATCAGGTAGCCTATGAAATGAGGGTCAATGTGACATAAAGCTCACAGATTGATTCTATACTAATTAAATATTTGCTGCCAAATTTTGCTCTCAGGACAGCTGAAGATTGGTGACAACCATGCTATTAACCTCTCTGAACCTCCAAAACAACTGCACCAACTCTAAAACTACATAACAGGGATAACTCCTGGTCCCTGCTATTTCCCAGACCATGCCTGGGAACTGTTTTGTATGGTTGGCTGTCTCAGGCTAAAGCTGTACCTGGAACTCTTCTACAAATTTAAAAAGTTCAGCCATCCAGATCACTGAGTTTCAGTATTCATACATGTGCCTGGTACTGTTCAGCTTACCACTACAGATCTTGCCACAAATACTTCAGGTATCACTTGTAAGATAAATGAAAACAGCCATCTACACCAATAGGTGTTTTGTCATTCTTCCTAATGACATAGGGTTTTCTGCCCTGCTTACAAAAATTGTGTCAATTCCCCAATTTACAAGGCAAAAATCAATTTTCCCACATGTAATCAATCTCAGATTACATGAAATCAAAGTTAGAATTAGTAAATGGAAAACACTGCACATGTTCCTGTAAAAATCTTTCTTGAGCTTCTAAATGTGTCTACACACTAAAAAAGTAAGTGCAATCCATTATGTTTATTCCCTTTCTCTTTCAAAATCCTAATATCTTAGGACGAGACTAGTTACAGCTTCTTCAGCTATGACATATCAGTACACAGTATTTTTTTCTATTAAGGAAGAGCATAATTATGTTGTCAATAATTACCCACAAAATTTCCCCCTCCAAAACAGTAAGAAAAGTGAAGCTAGCTTTCGTCCTCCGTAAAAAGACAGTACTACATACATTCTCTACAAAATGATATAGAAAAAGCAATGTATCTTAACATAGTCTGGAAGCAAAGCCAACAGCTATTATGCATCTTTATAACTCCCATCCCAGCCGAGAGAAATACAAGATATTTAAGAGAGCTTTAGTAAACCATGCCAATGTGTAAATATTACAGTGCTAAGTACTAATGCTTTGCCAGACCACTTTCAGGTTCTCTGCAGAATTCAGAAGGATATCAGGTGCAAGTGCTTGAGCTTACATCTAAGCCTTTCCATGCAGCTCTTTAGAACTAGATTTCCTTCCTGATGGATTTCCTTAGCCCCTCTCAGTTTAGCATGTACTACGGCATGAATAACATGTTGCAGCTGTCTTATTACAACAGTAGTTGTCCTCAGCTTCCTGAACCACCAGCTTGCCACATCTTAACATGCTGCAGTGGGACAGTTAAAAGACAACTCTTCATATTGGGATACTTGTCAGTAAAGATTCAGCACCAGAAGGATTTCACTTGGAATATTTTAGAAGCAAAATCAGAACTCCATTCCATTTTGATTCAGTTGACAGAGACAGAAGAAAGGGCACATTGAGAGAAGAAACTCAATGTGCAAAACTCAATTAATTGATGAAGAAACAGTAGTGAAATGAACTTCACATTTCCATCTAATTAAATGCCTTTTGTTCTGTTTGTCTCTTCTAAATTCTGCTTGTTTTCTAAGAAATTTACTATATTGTTTAGGTGGGTTTTTTTGCTAGTGAATGGACTATTATTACACTACCATTTTTAAAAAATATTGCAGGGTCTCAATTAAGTGACACAGTTACAGAATTAACTGCGTGAAACCAATTTTGACTTTCCTGCATGGTAACTACTGAACATTGCTATATCCCCACAGGTGACAACCTAGAGGCAAAGCCAGCAATGCTGGAAAAGGTGTTATTTTCAGACAAGGATGAGGAATAGGAACAAGTCAGACCATGCAAACCAGCTAAAGCACTTCCCTAAAATCACTGGTAAGTCAGCAAAGGTTTACCAAGATACATAAATCTTCTTTGACTGCCAGTGTTGCTTCTGTCAAAGTAGTTTTTCATGGGTCACACACTTGACCATGCAGATTGTGGTATCTTCACCATTAGAAATACTCAAAACTCAACTGGACAAGGTCCTGAACAACCTACTTTTACCTCTGAAGTCGGTGCCTTCCTTTCCAACCTCAATTAACTTTTTGATTCCAAAAAAAACCTAAACAAAAAAGCCAACAGAAAAAGCAAAAAAGCAAAAGCTTCCAAATCTGGAAAATGATTATTACTTGTGCAGAGTTTGTATACTATTACATACTTTTAAGCTTGAGTTATATAGTTATGATGGGACGCAAAATATTATTTCAGGTGAGTTAAAGCCTTGCTTGTTTTGGAATCATGGTGAGCTTTCCTTCTAACTTTAGCAAGAACAAGCCATGTATGATTAAAACAGGCTGTGACTCCTCTTTGTGTATTCAGAGGCCCTAAGATCCATTAAAGGTGATGTTTCATGAACATTTTAAGCTGGTAGTTCCAAAATAAGAAATTTGCTCACCCTTTCACCTTACTACTTGCTCTTGTTCCTTTTATGCTAGCAGAAGCATTTATGCAGCTGTGTTGTAAATCAGATTAGGGAAATCCAGGTCAAAACTATTTTGTTTACTTATTTATTTTTAGGCCATTTTGATTTTATAGGCATTAGCGAATTACTCCTGACAGTATGGCTGGAGATTAGTGATGCTGATGACTTTTTAGGTGAGGACAAGGAATGATGTATAGACTAACAGAAGCGTGACAAAATTAGGCATGAAAGCTGTTAAGAGTCAAGAATTTAACTAAGATGCCCTAGCTTCCTCTCTTTTAGCAGTATTTTCTTCACAGACAAGTGTTATTAATTCAGTTATCCACTAATGCATTTATTTTATTTACAGAACTTAAAAGGTTTTCTGCTCAAGAACTACTATATTTTATTAATTAAATTGTATTAAGCAATTTCCAGAAGGACATATTAATACTTGCAAATAAAACAAAAAGTTGCTTTACTGTGTCTTAATAATTAAAAATGAAAAGATTTTTTTTCTCTCTGCACACAGGTCAGCTTTTCTCTTTACAAATATTTACTTAAGCCTGAGGGATAATGCATAATTAGATTGATCTGGGTTGATATTTTAAATACAAAGCAGTAAGCCCACCTGACAGTGGCAAGAAACTGGGAAGATACAGTAAGCAGATATGTGGTACATGATTCTGATGAGTTCAGAAAATACTTGCACTTCATCTGTTTCAGAAAATAGTATTCTTACAGTTCTAAAGCATTTGAAGAAACTTTGTCACAGTTCAGCTATTTTTTTTACTTCCATACAAAACCAATTAATTTATTTGGATATGGTGTAGTGGTTAGAGAGGATTTGGTGTAGTGGTTAGAGTGATGCTAGGAGAAGGTTGGACTTGATGACCCTGGAGGTCCTTTCCAACCATAACAATTCTGTGATTCTGTGATTCTGTGTGATTTGCAACCTATAACT
>JAVFHW010047064.1:0-10257 GCA_032159205.1 Eurystomus glaucurus suahelicus
TTTTTCCTCATAGCATTACTGGCCCCACAGGCCTACAGAAAAATGGGAAAGCAAGCTATATACCTGTTTGGGTCTCTCACTAATAGCGTTACTAACAGAGCCTCTGTTCCATAGCATATTGTCTTGGCCTGTGCAGCGTTTGGAATTCAGTTAACATGCTCTCTGCAGTTGACATGGTGGTTGAATCTGATTTAACCTTGCTTTACTGGCACAGTTGCAGCATTTGCAAGGATGGCTGACATAAAGGGCAAAAAAGTATTACACTCAGATCTAGAAACTGTTCTTAATCTAGCGAACAGTTGTCTTTGCAGTGTGCGTCAAGGCTGTCAGGAGTTAGCACAAGAGGCTCAAGTTCTTAGCTTGTGCCAAAGCTGATCAGATGTGGAAAAAGTTTGCTTAGGTGGCTTTCTGATGAGTATTGTCATTTGGGTCCTCTTTTGAAATGCATCTCTTCTCAAGAATCGTAAGGGGACCCTACATACCTAAAGTGAGGGTTTAGATTCCTTTCTGGGCAGCAGAAAGGCTTTAAAAACTCTTGGGGTTCAGGAAGTCAAGAAGTGTCTTATCTATGATCCCATACTTGGATGGAACTTTGATACTTCAGACTTTTAGTGAACTTCTTAAGAGTAATGATTTGAACAAGACAAAGTATTTTTCATGTTTCTAGACTAATAAAAATCAAATGAATAACATGTATTTCTTGTGTTCTTTTTGAATAGGTACATCCAAAGCCTAATGGAGCTGGTTGAGTTCCATCAGAAGAGCCCAAATGACCAAAAAGTCTTATCTGAGTAAGCTTTTCATTTGTTTCTTCAAACTTTTGATCACACTTTCCACTCTTCACAATGTAGTTAGTTTAGAATGACAGTTGTCATGAGCTGAATTTGATGATCTAGCATGAAGTGCTCTGCACAGAGCAGGCTGATTTAAATTGCTGATCATGTTTAGCAATTCTGCAAATAAATATGAAAAGTTGCAGCTCAGTTTCAAGGGTGCACTGCCCCTTGAAATGTCATGACAGAGAAGTATCAACAAAAATGACCTGTGTTGTCACGTCCCCGCTTCTTCCTGACATGTCAGCTAGGGATCTTTTTCCCTTCCTTACATTCTCCTCTGCTTAAACTGTTATGAATGAGTAAACAAGCACTGAATTTGACATGGCTAATGATTACACTTTTTGTATTAAAAATACCAAGCTCTTATAGTTTAGGTCAGTGAGGAACTACTTTTAAAAGAATGAAAAAACAGACTGTGTTTGAATGCTAAGGTTGTTAAACACTTAACTGTGCTGCTGCTGGATTAGATAATGACCTTGTACGAAGCTTGTCTCCATGCTTTTCTAAAAAGATCTTTTTTTGATCTAGCTTTATAGATACATTAATTAGAGTTCGAAACAGACACCACGATGTGGTTCCTACAATGGCACAAGGAGTAATTGAATACAAAGACACTTTCAAAGTAGATCCTGTCACCAATCAAAACATTCAGTATTTTTTGGATCGTTTTTATATGAGCCGTATTTCCACCCGGATGCTAATGAACCAACACAGTAAGTAGAAATTTTTACCTGAGCAAAAACTTCAACCTAATTGGAAACATGTTAACGTAAACATTTCTTAAAACTGTGGGAGATCTGTCCCAGATGATTCCATTTTGTGTGGCACTGAAGACTTAGGAGCTGAATGTATGACTTATAGTAAGGGGAAAACTTGTTTTCTAGACCACAGACTAATTGTACTAAGTCTTGTGTGGAATATGTAGGGATCTGGTTCTTTACATTTGAAAAGCCTTTAGATGTTGAACTACAGAAAGCCAACAGTTTGCTTGCAGTAGATAGCATTTTTAACTCACAAAAGGCATAAACAGCATTTTAAGTGATTATGTTGCGATCACACTGTATTAGTCTAAATTTAAGGCTTTTTAATAAAATAGTATTTGGGATTAAATGCAATATTGTTTTTTATCTCAAACAGCCCTTCTTTTTGATGATAAATCTGGCTCCGGGCACCCAAGGCACATTGGAAGTATTGATCCTTGCTGTGATGTCGTTGAAGTAGTGAATGGTATGTATTCACAGATCCTTAGTGTTTCTCTTCATGATCAGTGTTTGTCTGATAGCAAGCAATTTGGGTAGCCACCATGTGTGGTACAGGTTGCTGACTGGTTTTTATTGGAATAGCTGAAAGCAGTCTATCAAGACACAGACTTTTAGAAGACAGAATTTAAAATACAAACTAGCAGTAAAAAATGTGTTGGAATAAGACCTAGCAAGTGACAGATGAGGTAGGAGTTAAAGTTGTCTGTGGTGTTGAGATCAGCCTTACCTACTCATAGACGACAGATGCACCTGTCTTACAGAATTACCGGCTTGCGCTGGCCATTTTCCCATGCTGCTGTAACTGTCTGTTCTCAGATTTTAATGCACGCAGAGGATGCAAAGTTATCATTCCTTTGAGACACGGGCTTAGTCTGTAACACCTTAGCAGCTGATGTAGTTAAAAATTGTATTTTGTAATGCATTAGAATGAAATTTCTGGTGTTTGATATTACACTTCACATATTTTATTTAAATGAATATTTCAGATGCTTTTGAAAGTTCCAAGATGTTGTGTGACCAGTACTACTTAATGTCTCCAGAACTGAAACTTACTCAAGTGAATGGTAAGATCATTTTTTACTTCTTTCTTCCTGTTGGTAGCTAAACTGCTGCTTTTACTGAATCAAAAGGTTCCAATTTCGATAGCCATAATGGTGCCTACCACTTGATCTGTCTTGGGCTAGTTCATCTTAATTTTCTGTTATAGGCACCTCATTCAATTTCCTGTACTAGAACTTAAATGTCATTATATCTTAAACACTAAGTTTCCTGAGGTAGTATTTATGAATTTGAGAGAACTAAGTCTAACCTGTACTTAAAGTGACACGATAAGTTGCTAGGAAGGCGCTCTGTATCTGAAGTGAGGAAGTTTGGCTACTGACTGAAAGGCTGGTTCTGTTCCAAGCTGCCTGCATGTGTTTGATCTCGGGCAGTTTGCTTAATCTCTGAAATCCTTAACTTATAAAAATGAATTAATGCTTGAGTTTTTTTTTTCAGTCTATTTCAAAATAAACACATGCTAAGGAAGTGGCAATTACAATCTAAACACTGCTATGAGTGCATAAAGTTATCTGCTCATTTGGGAGGGGGGGACAGAACTGAAACTTGATTTAATCTCTTGTTTGTTTCAGCATACAACTTGCTTACTGTAAAATTTGGATACAATGCACAAAAATTCTGTCATCCTTTTAAAAATTGCTTGTATTTTTCCTTTCCTCCAGGAAAAAATCCAGGAGAGCCAATTAACATCGTGTATGTTCCATCTCATCTCTTTCACATGCTTTTTGAGCTCTTTAAGGTATGTTAGTATAAACGGTTTCTTCCTTTAGTAGTCTTGAGTTAGAGCATCAATATGTAAAATCTCTAGCTAGATCTGAATGAAGGAAAGCTTTGCATAGGACAGGGAGATTTCTAAAACTTTTTATTTGGAGAGGTAGCTTTGGAAGTTGGGAAAGGAGCAGTTGCAGTTTGTAGGAAAGTATTTAAACACTTCTGTGTGGTGGGAAACGGGCCAGTGTAAGGGAGAGCGACAGCAGAGGTGGGACATGGAGTTGTGACCACTGCTAGCCTTCTGCTTAGAGATGGCCTCTGTAGTGCAGGTTTGCCCTGGTGACTTCTCTGGACTGGGTGAAGTGAGTGCAGAAGCAAATGGGGCTGAACTAACGTGCTGCCAACGTGGGGTGCAGAATTCTGGCAGCCTCTAGCAGCTGCTAAACTCTGCTTTTCTCTGGAAACCCGGTGACTTTTAAGGAAGTTAGGTTATTTAATTTACATTGGCTGAGTTATGTTGGGCAAGAACAGAGTAATTGTTCACACATTGCAGAGTCTTGGCTATGCTTAGTCCGTTTTAGGTGTGAGGCCTCCTCTGCTCCTGTTATCCTAAATTGCCAAGTGTGTTCCTTCAAAACTAGGCACTGATGGGAATGGAGGGTCACTGTGCTCAGCCTCTGCGTAACAGGGGTATGATTTCAAAGTGCGGAGATCCAACACTCTCTGATAAGTGTAATCTTCTTTCCCATAGAACTCAATGAGGGCAACTGTTGAATTCCAAGAAAACAGTCCTTCCCTTTCTCCAATTGAAGTGACAGTTGTTCTAGGACAAGAAGACCTGGCAATTAAGGTATTTTATTGGCATACTACAATATGGACTTAATGTAATCTTTATGATTGCATATACTTCAGCAAATTCTATTAAAAGAACTTCCAGCCTCTGATAACAGACCAAAGATACTATTAACAGAATGCTCACGCATGTCATAGCTTCCAATTGGCACAATTATCTGATTGAAAAATAATACGCTAAAAAACAGATGTTTGCATTTATTGCTATTGGAAAGGTTTGTTCAAATAACAGCATTTTAAATACCATTCGTAGTACATGATGGTAGTTAACTTTATTCTCTCTTAAATCAGATCTCAGACAGAGGAGGTGGTGTTCCAGTACGGACAATTGAGCGGCTGTTTAGCTACATGTATTCCACAGCACCAAGGCCGAGGATGGATGATGGTCGAAATACGCCTCTTGTAAGATACTTTCAAAATTTATGTTGCTAATAAGGTTGCTGTAAGTGTTGGATAGATTGGTAGGTTAATAAATAATGAAACACCATGTCTACCCTACTGCTTTGTGGGGTGTGCAGAGTATTGAGTCTCATAAATATGAATTAACACTTTCTGAAACAGATCTTTTAATATCTAGCTTAGTGGACAAAAATATGTTTTTAAGGTACAAATGAAGATGAACATTCCAAACTGAATCTAACCCTGTTTTTTCCTTGCACTCCAAAGACAGTAATTTACTTTGTTTTCATTCCCACCCAGTCCTCAAACTTCCTACAACTTATGCTGTCTTTATGGAGGCAAGCACAACTGGAATAGGCTTAGACTGTTGTTGTTCATCTACCAGTAGCAAGCTCCTCTTGCTAATGAAGCTGTACTAGCCAAAACGAGGGAGGGAAAATAACAAATGCAATGTGTAAAAATGGCATATATATGTAAACCCTCCCTCTTCCATGGAGATCTGAATTTTTTCTTGTGGTTTTGGTTTTTGGACCATTTTTAAATGGTCATTTTTCAATATTCTGTATTAAACTGATCAGAGATTTCGGTTTCTTTTAAGACAAAAGGAAGTACAAAGGACTTTGTAACAGTTTAAAATCGCTGAACGCTGTCCAGCTATTTAATTTGAAGTCATAAGAGCTAGTGAAAAATTAATTTTGTCTTGTACTTTATTTTTAGGCTGGCTTTGGGTATGGCTTGCCAATTTCTCGTCTATATGCAAAGTACTTTCAAGGAGATCTGAATCTCTACTCCATATGTGGTTATGGAACAGATGCTATTATCTACCTGAAGGTATGTGTTTCGATTTGCTTAAAGATAACTACCGTTAACGCAATGAGGTAACTACTCAGTATCATTTTAAGGTAAACAAATTATCTGCTCATGAGTAGAAAAGCTGTCATTCTCATGAAGAAATGCCAGCAAGATTTGTAATTGGTATTTAGAATTTAAAAGGTCACTTGGCTTTAACTAGTCTACTTGAAAAACTACTAGAGCCTCGTTTAGTTTTTTAGATTGTATTAAGATTTCTTATCTAGTGGTTCATGGAATACAAAATACTGGGAGAAAGTGAAGTAACAGAAGGGTGTGAGCAACAGATCTGGTTTCTTTACTGTTTCTTTACTCCAAGAGCCAGAAAGTCTGTGTAAACTGATCCTTAAAGAGTGTAGTACCTGGTGCTATTCAACATCTACCATATAGCCCATATATGGGATTTGGATATCAGCAATCCTGAATACCTGGTGTATAACATGCACTGCTGTTTTCATAAGTAACCTGGAAAAAAGGACTCCTTATGCTTTTCTGCTTTCTGTGCTTAGTCATGGGAAAAAACTTGCTTTGAATTTCTTCTAGTAAACCAAAAATACAGTTCCAAGCACACTGAAGCATGACCGGAGAAGCAGTACTAAAGGATGAGGCATCACATGTTACATGTCACATTTCTATTTAACAATTTCCCAATAGAATATGAATTTTTTAGCTGCAAAACATGGAAGCAGGAAAGGAACACATTTTGAAGTTTCTCCAGAATTTTGTAAATGAAAATTCTTTTCCATGTCTTCCAGGACTATGTTGAAAACAGGTTACAGGGTAACTTGCAGCCTATAAATGCATAAACATGACTTGATGTGATGGCTCATTGATGCTCACTGCATTTGTCTGGCCAGATTATCCAAAGCAAACATAGTACTGAAGCACAAACTATTGCCTCTGTTGTAGAAACATTTGTGAAAATAACTTTGTTTTGTAGTGTTACTGGCTTAACACTTGAAACCTACTGCATGAATTTTTGCAAAGTGTCATTACGGGGAGGTAGAAACCAAGTAACTTTTTTTGCTTCTTGATTTTTAGGCCCTATCAACAGACTCAGTAGAAAAACTCCCAGTTTTTAACAAATCGGCTTCCAAGCATTACCAAGCTACCTCGGAGGCGGATGACTGGTGTGTCCCAAGCAGAGGCCCAAAGAATGTATCAGAGCGGAGTGCAGCTGTCTGAAAAGAAGTTGGTATCCAGGCACCCAAGGGGATCAAGTTGGCTTCTCAAAATAGACTAGTGTTTGGAAGTATTCATCTACCTCCAAACAAGCAAATTCTTCAGTTGCAGGACTGACAGAAGAGAAAGGATGTTATAGCCTAGGCTGTATGCACTGAATGTGAGACCTTGCTGTGGACTTCAGGATGATGCAAATAGGAGCACAGATGTCTTTAAAGAAGAGATGTGTCTAGAGGAGAATTAGACCCTTTTTCTTATGATCAAAGACTTGATATGGTAGAGGTGTGCAATTCTTGAGTCCTGTTTAATGCTTGAATTCTGAACTGATAGATGTCAGTTAAGCTGGTGTATGTTTTTCTTCTAGAATAGCTATCAGCAGTTCATCTATACAGAAGTTCTCAGGTAGATAGATAACACCTGTACTTTAAAGCTGTATTAATAACATTTGGAAAAGATCGACTTAACGTGGCAGTCTTGTAGCACAATCCAAGCAGCATTCAAATACAGCCTGACTGGAAGGGAGAGGGCCCTGGGAGGTTGGGAGAAAGTATTTTCCATATATAAGGAAGTGCTGTTTAAAAAACAAACAACAAAAAACCCAGTGGTGTTCCAGCAATAATTCTTATGTGGTACCTTGCTCTTTGAGTTAGATTGCTAGGTTTTTATGTTAGGCTGTTCATGGAAAACTGTCCAAGTAAGGCTCCTATGCATAAGGTAACTACAAAGGAAATCAGGATATTTTAGAACGCTACTGGAAAGAGATGGAGAGCTACTTGGTTATAGCAGCCAGTCTAGCCTATGTCCCTGAACTCTGGAAAGCATGTGCCAAGTAAGTTGGTTGGGATTTTCCAAGAACTGAAGTCAAACATGTAGGTAGAACAGAAAGGTTTTGGTGATCTGTGTTATGTAAGCATGAGGTGGGAAACAGCATATTTAAAACAGGGTCTTAACGGTGCCTTTTTTGTTGTGCTGTTAGAAGGTTTGTGGCTCAGTGCACTAAACCTGTTTGACCTTTGTCAAACGTGTATTGGACCACACCAGCTCAAAGAGGTACCTGGAGATTCTAGGCCCTGAAAGCTGTGATGAGTGCTAGAGGTCTCTTTGAAAGGTTTGCAGGAAGAGTGGTATTGGAACTAGAGTTTAATTCTAAGAGCTGTTCATTGCAATGGAAAGGGCTTAGGAAATGCGAGGTTTAAAAATATGGACAGCACTGAAAACTGCAGAGTAGCTTTTATGAACAGTAAAAGAATGGGAAATTGTCACAGGATCAGTGGCAGTGGGAAAGAGCTGTTGCGGAAAATGGTCCTTTCTGAATAAGCTGCTTCCTTTCCTGTGTTGTTTGTGCATTTTTTTTCCTTGTAAGCAAGGTAAACTTAACGACAGCATAGAAGTTAAACTATTGTACATTGCCAAACTGGCCAGTTGAGGTTCATCAGGGCTGTATAATATTACTTGAATTTTTTTTACTAGTTAGCACATTAAGATAATGTGTATGATCCTCTGCAAGTACAGTATTTAAAGCATCCTGCTCAGTTGTATGACAGTTCTCTAAAATAAATCTGTATTTGTTGGACAGAAAGTCACTCCATATTCTACAGTGAATATCAAACATTTTTCAATAGGAACAAGAGAAATCTATCTGCCTATCCAACAGAAGTCCTGTTGGGATAGATTTCTCAATCAAAAATAAAATAGTATTCTGATATACTTCATTTATTTTAAAAACTAAATTTAGAAGTATTGGTGGTAACTACTGAGCATAATGACTTCAGTAGTGCATCAAGACTGTTTTTTATCCCAGTGAATAAGCTGCAGTCACCAAAGGTCACCAGATCATACATCTGAGCTCAGCCCAGTGAATAAAACAGATAATAAAAATGAAATACCTTTGTCTAGAATATATGGAGGTGTGAAAAAGCTGCATTCACTGCCAGAATATACTTGAGTAGTTGTTGATTTTTGTATTGAATACAAGGTCACAAAAATATTTAGGTAGTTACTGTTGTCAAGTAAACACAAATTAACTCTCTGCACCTAGTCATCCTTGGACATGAGTTGTGATCTCACTATAACAGCATACATCTGTAACACAGCTGCAGTTACTCCTGGTAGGAGCTGTACCTTCCATCTCAAAGCAGCTGGAGCACATGAGAGCTGCAAACATGTCTGTGATGTTGCTTGCACAGAGAAGCTGCAGAGCACACTGGTGATGCAGACAGAGGTGTGTACAGCACTTAGGAAACCTACGTGGAATCTCCGTAGTATTAGAAATGACTTAAGGGCTATCTACCTAGATAATACAGCACCTATTTCAGCATTTGCTGGAGTTTTATTCCTGAAAGTAGAGCTATAGTTTTAAGCCTTTTACTTGGATGTCAATGTTGAAATAATTTTATAATAAAGTTTTTCTAAATGGTTGCATAGTATCTCTTATTTTCTTCAAAGAAGTCTAGTGCAAGCAATGGCCTTTATTTTAAGTCTTATCACATGGAGTTGAGCAAAGCAACTTTGATACTGTGTCAAATAGATGTAGCAGGGGAGAGAAACACTGAACCGGGAGTCTACTTATACTTAATGTTGCATATGCTGAGAGTTTACCTAATGCCTAAAATGAGTGCATCACCTCGCATATCTCCTTATTTCTAATTAGGATACCATTCATCTTCAGAAACGAGAATTTTTCATCAGTGTACATTCTACTCTCTAAAAGGTCTGGGTTTTGTTCAGCTGTAAAGAATGAACATTCACCACTAGCTTTATATTAAAAAGACATCCATCATCAAGTCCATATTTAACATAACTTTTTTCGCAGGCTAAATGAAAGCCTCTCTACCAGCTCTGAAGCAATGGGACAACTGGCTTTTAGTAGCTGGTTTGTAAAAGAATGGTAGTTCTTGGGTGCAACAGACTGTGCCGTGATAGAACAGTCCTGTACCACTGGAGCTTTAGCAGCCTTCTGTTTGCCTGGGAATGTCCTGCATCTCTCTTAATTTTGAGAAGATAGAGTAACCATAAAAATGTGTGTAGGTACTTTACCTGAAAGAGGAGAGGTGAGAATCATAGAATGTTAGGGGTTGGAAGGGACCTCTGGAGATCATCAAGTCCAACCTCCCTGCCAAGCAGGACCATCGAATCTAGGGCAGGTTACACAGGAACGCATCCAGATGGGTCTTGAAAGTCTCCAGAGAAGGAGGCTCCACAACCTCTCTTGGGGAGCCTGTTCCAGTGCTCTGTAACTCTCACAGTAAAGAAGTTCCTCCTCATGTTGAGGTGGAACTTCCTGTGCTCTAGCTAGCATCCATTGCCCCTTCTCCTATCACAGGGCACAAGTGAAAAGAGGTTGCCCCTTTCTTCTTGACACCCAGCCCTCATCTATTTATACACATTAATTAGATTCCCCTCTCAGTCTTCTCTCTCTTCTCCAGACTAAAAAGCCCCAGGTCTCTCAACCTTTCCTCATAAGGCAGGTGTTCCAGTCCCCTAATCATCCTCAGCCCCCTTGAGATCTATAGACTCTCTCCAGTAGATCTCTGTCCCTCTTGAACTGGGGAGCCCAGAACTGAACACAGTACTCCAGGTGAGGTCTCACTAGGGCAGAGTAGAGGGGG
>JAVFHW010047077.1:0-18493 GCA_032159205.1 Eurystomus glaucurus suahelicus
GAAGGGAAAGCGCCTCAGGCCAGAGGGCTGGGACTGGGTTCTTTCTGACTCTGCTTTGCCATTAATGTTTATATTTAGTTATTGTTCACTTGCTTTGATATACATATACTAGTAAAGAACTGTTATTCCTACTCCCATATCCTTGCCTGACAGCCCCTTGATTTCAAATTTGCAATAATTTGGAGGGAAGGGGTTTATATCTCCTGTTC
Organism: Eurystomus glaucurus suahelicus; assembly: GCA_032159205.1. Taxonomy (NCBI): domain Eukaryota; kingdom Metazoa; phylum Chordata; class Aves; order Coraciiformes; family Coraciidae; genus Eurystomus; species Eurystomus glaucurus. The sequence goes on from JAVFHW010047077.1 coordinate 210, forward strand.
CAAGGGATGTTCCTGCCTTCCCTGGGAGACACCTGTCCTTCAAACCAGGACACTTGTAGGCCCCTTTCAGATACTGGAAGGCTGCAATGATCCATGGTAGTAACTGCACATCAAGTGCTATATACTGCTAGAAGCAGACACTCTGCAAAAAGATGCCATTAACTTCAGAGAGTGCAGTTACTTAGAAGAGACTTAGCTAAAAAGTAAAATCACTAAACAGAATTAGTTGTTCTAACTTAAACTAGGACAAAAGATTATATAAAAAATGGTTTCTTTAGCCTCCTTCTAGGAATCAGAATTTTTTTTCAAACATATTCATCCGTGCACTCAAGAAAACCAATGTGCATTAAAAAATTATGAGACAAATCAGAAGCTAATGACAGAAATCAAATCCTACAATGAGCCACTTCTTTTCTAGTATCTCAAATTACCTGGATATCAGTGAAAACCCGCAAAGTTTCCTGCCTTATTGTGTCAGCTCTTTTTCCAAATATAAGATTTATTGGCTCATCCATTTACATGAGGACATCCCTGCGATATGCCATATGGGTTATGTTACATAAAATAAATACAATTTCAGTCATCTGGATATTTTCATTCGGGCTTTACATCAGATGAACATCGTCTTCAGGGTCACAGCTTCATCATTTTAGATACATATGTATACATTTAAAGTAATGAAAAGGCTGGAGTGATGGGCTGAGGCCAATTGCATGAGGTTTAACAAAGCCAAGTGCTGGGTCCTGCACTTTGGTCACAGCAACGCTCCAGGCTTGAGGAAGTGTGGCTGGAAAGCTGCCTGGTAGAAAAGGACCTGGGGGTGCTGCTGGACAGCCAGCTTAACATGAGCCAGCAGTGTGCCCGGGTGGTCACTGGCATCATGGTCACAGCACTCATGAGACTTCACCTTGAGCACTGTGTCCAGTTTTGGGCACCACAGTACAAGAAGGACACAGAGGGGCTAGAACAGGTGCAGAGAAGGGCTGGTGAGGGGTCTGGAGAATATATTGTATGAGGAGCCTGAGGGAACTCGTTTAGCTTGGAGAAGAGGAGACTAAGAGGAGACCTCATTGCTCTCTACAACTACCTCAAAGGAGGTTGTAGTGAGGCTGGTGTTGGTCTCTTCTCCCAGGTAACTAATGAAAGGACAAGAAGTAATGGCATCAAGTTATGCCAGGGGAGGTTTAGATTGGATGTCAGGAAGAAGTTCTTTACTGAAAGAGTGTTTATAGGCATTGGAACAGACTGTCCAGGGAGGTAGTGGAGTCATCATCCATGGAGGTGTTCAAAAAACGGGTAGATGTGGTGCTTCGAGACATGGTCTAGGAGTTAGGGAGACATTTGACTAGATGATCCTGGAGGTCTTTTCCTATCTGAATGATTCTATGATTCTAATAATTGTGTGGATTTCATAATCTTTAATTGCACAAATGGAGTTTGTCCTGTATGTCTAAGTGTAAACATTTCCATGCAATTCTAAGTTAAAAAAAAAAAGTCTCCCTGACGCCTTCTCTTCTCCAGGCTGAGCAGCCCCAACTCTCTCAGCCTCTCTTCATGGGAGAGGTGCTCCAGCCCTCTAATCACTTTTGTGGCTCTACTTTGGACACGCTCCAACAGGTCCATGTCCTTCCTGTGCTGGGGGCTCCAGAGCTGGACACAGTACTCCAGCAGTTTGGAAAGTTACTTGGAATAGTCCTTTGAAAGCAGTATCATGAGTTTTACTATTCTATTCTCTCTAAACCATAGGGGGACAATTTATCAGATAAAGCACTACATAATTTATGTCAGTAACACCTCTCTAGGTGCTCAAGGAGAGAAATCTGTGTCTCACTTTTGAGGGACTTTGTCTTCATCCTCGATTTTCCTAGCAGATGCAGAGCAGGTATTGCAGCGTGTTTATTTCTCAGTAACTCACCTTGAGTGAGGGATGACTGTATTCTAAATTCAACACCTTTACAAGTTGCTTTGGAGACGTGATTTGAAATGCAACTTGCTTCTAGCCCTCTACTTCAGTAGCACTGGCCTGGGATGTGCTTCTCAAAATCAAAGTCTTTATCAAGATCTTTTCCTGTATCTTATCACTCCTATATATTTTCTTTTTTGTTTGTTTTATCTACTTCTTGAGTCTTTCCTTTCCTTTTTTGCCTCTTCTCCCTCGTTTAAAGTTGTGGCAGGCAGAGGATGACAGTACTCTTCTAACTGCAATGGCCAAGGGATTATTGTATGGGTAATCAGCTGTACATTAATCTAAATACAAAGGAACATAAATGAATCCTCACATTAATGTCTTGGTGTGGGAGACCGACCCACATATTAGTGAAATGGCTTTTCAAATCAGCTAGAGAACTACGACTCCCATGAGTGCCTGTGGTGGCTGCTGCCGGAAGTCAGAAGTTGTGGGGATGTGGCAATAAGAACTTGAGGGAAAAACAAAAGGTTCTTTTTCCTCCCATGCCATGCTGAAAAACACATTGCTGTGGCCGCTGCCCCCGGAGAGTCGCTGCTGCGCCCTGCCCCTGTCGCTGCAGTCATGCATGCTCTCTCTTTCTCGCGCATGCACTGCCAAGCGCTTAGCAGGACCACTCCTGCAAGCCACTGCCGCTGTGGAAGCGGCCCCAAGCCAAGCTGCTGCTGCTGCCCCACATCACTGGAACCGAGCCAAGCCGAACCCCGTCGTTGCTGCCACCAGAATCATCGAGGTCTCTGCCCGACTCTGTGGGGACCATCGCCGGATGCCGAAAGGGTGGAAAACGACACATACACACATACACACCCACACCACACCATTCACATACAGGTCATATTTTGATGCAGTTAGGTTCTTATTTACCCTATCCCCTCAGTGGTTTTCCAGTTCTCTTCAGGGAAGGGAAGTGAGTGGGTGGGCGTGGTGTATCGTAATATTTCCGTAGAGTAGATATGGTTTTATGCTAATATAATTGATAATAAATTCGTTGAATACTTATCGGTCTCAGTAACTGCCTACGAGCTTGGTGGGGTTGTATCTCATTTTACTCTCGATTTCCTCTCCCTTTGGGAGGCGGTACGGACGTCTGCACCCGACTGCGACGCTTGGTTTTGACAGCTCTACCAGAAGAGCTGGACCCAGATCATGTCTTTTCAGGCTTTACTTTGAAAAATGAATTTAGGATAGAACAATCTATGTGGAATGTCTCATAAAATATATATGTTTAAAAAAATCAGATTTATATTTAAGGGAATAAGACTGAAGTGTAATTTCTTTCTTTAATAGTCTAACACATTGAATCAAAAGCTGTCTGTCAATGATGTCATGCTCAAATCAATCAAAATAAGTAGGTCTGCATATCTTTTTCTATTATCAGTTCCACTTCAAAGTCACAACACCGTACACCATATACAATATTCCTACAGCATTAAGAAAACTAACCCTTAGGTCTTGTGTTTAATGATCTCCACGATCTTCAGTAATGTCCTCCTAAATTAGCTATTAGTACAGTAATATATTAATGTGACTATAATTTGCATTTTATTATCTAAATATTAATTGAAAGGTGTATTTGTATCTTTCATAGTTGTGCTTTCGTTTTCCATTCTATATGTCAAGGAATTTATCTCCTAGGTACCTAGTATGCAAACTATAATATGTTTTGTGGTAATATGTCTAAAAATGTGTCCAGTTAGGACAAGGGAATAACAATTACAAGCAATGCTAAAATTTATAACAAAATTAAAAGCTTTGGGTCAGAGACTTTCACACATATCAGTGTATCTTCCTTTTTTCAGTGGAACAAGGTGGACGTGAACTAACTAGTATATTGTGTTTAATATTGTCTCTCTCATGTGTACACTAAGCCTTGAGCTTCAATCCTGGATCATCTAATCATTTCTGTGTGTTACTTTCCTCTGGGCGGCAGAGGATAAAAGTGTTTATCAATTTATCCTGGATGACTGAGGACTTTTAATGTCTTTTGACTCATTTTCTAATCTCTCTATATGAACTAACTGTTTATACCTGTGGCTACAATGCAGTTTCCTGTTCTTGAATGTTTTGAAGATCTACTTAATATTCCAGGTAATTTTTAAGTTGTTTTTTTCTTTTTAATTGTGGATGGAAGCATGTGTATAGTCAAACATAAAATGTACGTATATGTATATGTGCATGCATATAAAAGTATTTTGTAACCAAAGCTTTATTTTGCACCCAAATCAGGAATCAGTCATCTGAGTTTGGTTCACCTTTACTTCTCCCTTGGCCATAGATCAAAGAAATAAGAAATGGAGAAGATCTGTCCGTTCATGTACTTCATACCCTGGGGACGAACACAGGATTGCTGCCTACACTATATTGTGTGTGCCTCCTATTCTCATTATAAATGTCTCAAGTGACAGATTTTGAAAATTTCCCTTGGAAATTTATTACATAATTTGAAATCTATCACTGGCAAGCAGTTTTTCTCAAATATAGTATTTCTCTCCTCTTTAGTATCAGTTGTTATTCCTGGTATGACACATTGTAGTCTCCCAGAGCACTCTTATTATCTCTAACTACTCATATCCTTAGAAAAATGTACTTTCTACTAAGCAGGCTATGCCATTTCACGTTTTAAATTTCCCATTTCTGCAAATCTTTACTATTTATTGCCTTTTAATGTAGACTTTGTTCACATGACCATGAGTGAACACTTATACCAACTGAAGAAAATAGAGAAATTATATAATGTAGTGACGTGATACGTTTGGATACATATTTTTTGCGGTTCTTGCCCCAAGTTTAACACAAGTCCCTATATAGTCCAGTGAATAAATAATGTGAATTAGATATCGTAGGTACTAGAAACTCCACAACTCACTGTTAGTATCTGTTTTTTTCATTATGACTCTCTCTGCTGTTGACATCTATTTACGTATTATCTTCCTAAATAATTTTTTAATCTCTTCTCAACATTCAACTCCCTGTGAAAAAAATAAGATCATAATAAAACATCTCCAGTGGTCATAAATATGATTTTATAGCCTTATTGGTATAGTCTATCTAATTTTAGTTAATTTTGACTTGGTTTAGCAAGACGATTTCTTTATTCTCATGGGTTGTATGTTGCTAAGTGCTATATTGTTGCTAAGCGTACACTAAATAAATTAATCCCCAGTAGCCCTTAAGCCCAGGAAATATGACATTATCATGTTAGTGAGAAACCACAAGTTCTGTATTAATTTAACAATATAATTCTCAGAAATTGCTGATCCCTGTCTGGACTTTTCTAATCTTGCTTTTCCTCTGGACCATTTTATCTGAAATAACAAATTGCCTAACTGTGAGGTGATGAACGTGTGACTTGTTCTAGTATTAATGTAGCTTTTTGCAATTGCAAAGTTTCACCCTAGAACTTAAGCAAGCTATGGTAATGATCTAACAGAGAGTTTATTGGTAACTACCTGTGTGGACCAACAGCAAAGAAGCATTAGCAACAGACCTTTTGAAAACTTAAAAAAGGATCAACAGCAACCAACGAGGAAGTACCCCTCACCTCCAGCATCATACTCCTAGTAAAGGACTTGGGATGTTGACAAGCTTTCATAACAACAGATAAAAAGGATGAGCACAAAAGAAATGGGCTGTTACTCAAAATTTTATGGATATTCTTTTTTAATGGTATTTTAATAGCGATTAGAAATAATTGTTGGATGTTGTTTTTTCCTCTGTGTGTTAGTATCATAAACGGACTAAGCAGGGCTATTTTTTGTATTTTGATTCTAACATTAAGACATTAATTAGTTGAATAAGTTGTAATTCTTGGTTCTGCATATAAGATGCTCCCTTCTTGTCAGAGCTGTTCTAATTTTTTCTCCCCAAACTTCTAAATATAACGCATTATACAATAGTAATGACTGATGAGGTTTCATCATAAGCACAGTAATATTTTGAGCTGACCTTTCCAGAATTCAGTTTTGATGTTGTATATCCACCTCAAAACAACCTGGAATCCATTTTTAGAAATCTTGACCTTCTCCACGTCTTTAAAAAAAAGTCAAAGACAGTCCAGAGGCTCCTGTTTGAACAGAAACCTAAGATCTGTAATATCAATCTTTGGTGGTCATTTCTGAAAATATGACCAACTGCTTTTCTAGCTTTTTTTTTTTTTTTTTTTTTTTCTGGTAAACTTTACTTTTATCACTTTACCAGAGCCTGGAGTGACGCAACAACTGCAGTTTTTCACTGTGTTTTGAGGATGAGAGCATCACAGAGGGCTCCAAACTTCCTATGAAATGTAGGAAAAACATGATTTTTCATCCTAACCATGAGAGAGAGGTTGGCTAAGATAATAAGCTAAAAAAACCCAGTACTGGAACACCATCCTGCTGCTCTTGATGCTTCTGCCTCTCTCTCGCCTGCCACAGTGACAGCTGCATAGACCCAGCTCTTGCCTCATTAGCAGCAGCCTCTGAAACCCTGGGTTTTCAGGACTCTGGCATAAATAAACCAGGCAGCAGGCTCGTGGCTGTTTTCCTGCCCTTGGTTGTGTACTGTTCTCCACATCTGCTTACTTTTTTGTGCCAACAGAGAGCTCTGGATATTTCTCATATGCCTCCCCTTCCTGCATCTTTGGCACTTTCTGAATTCTTCCTGACTTTTGTATAAAGGTTGTCACTTGAGGCACCCTAGAGTGCTTATCAAACTTCCTGAATTCATCAATATTCATCAAGTCTCCAGGTGACCACAGCTCTCCCAGTCTCAGCTTCCACTCTGTCTCTCTGTGCACTGCTTTTATTTTTGCTTCAACCTCTGAAAAATATTCTCCTCCTGTCCCTTGTTTAATAATACTATAATACTCTCAGGATGAAACCATACCAAGTTATGTAATCGGTATGTTTCCAAACAAATAGACAGATATTCCTTCTTGTTATCATACTACTAGAGGTGGCTGGTCCCTTTTTATGAGGTAAGAAGATAGTTGGGTTCTACTATTTTTTCCTCCTTTGTAAGCAAACTTTGTCTTCTGAACCTGCAAGTCACAATACTGAAAGAAGAATTAAACAAGTGATTGCAGAATGCAGATGAATTTTTATAACTTAAAATAAAGAAAATATAACTTTCCTACCTCTTGCATGCCACTTTCTTTTAAAGTTTCTCTGGCTACAAGGAAAATATACAGCCTTAGAGTGCTCCCCAGTTCTCAGATGTGGTTGTCAACCTTTCCAGTGGTTCTGCCTTGAATGTTCCCAAAATCTAATTAAAACATTTTTATTAGCTAATTATTCACAAGACAAATATGTACACAGCTAGGATTAAAACTTGACACTTTAAAATTATTTCACATCTTAAGTTTTATTACTTTATTCCAGTACTGGTGGAATCAAATACACTATTAATTCAAAAATGAAAAGAAACCACTTGCTTCTATACTCGAGTCCTTAAAAATTGATATAGGTTTTTAATGATGGGCAAAGCAGGAAATATCTAATTTAATAAGAATGAGATAAATCAACTGTTGTGACCAGAAAATTTAGAAAGAGCTGCAGTACCACCAAAATGGTTCCGATTTCTTGACAGCATTTCAATTTCCATAAGCTTTTAGCCTGTGGTTGTCTTTGCTTTTGCTAGTTTGAATACATTCATTTTCAGCTGGTTTAAAGGTTTAAATTGGATACTTAAATTAATGCATTGTCAATTTGCTCTTATGGCAGAGTATCATTAAAATAGAAAACATAGATGTAGCGTAACAATAATATAGTTTTAAAGATGATCTGCTATGCCAAAAATACACATCGTCACTAGCAAAGTAAACTTAATGACACTCAAAAAATTGTATTGGTGAAGGCTATTAACAAGATGTTCTCTTTAAAAGTTAAATTGTTGTTCAAAAAGAAATTAGATTGTTAAATTTAACCAGCTGAATGCACAGCTATTACTTTTGCAAGTACTTTAGACAAATACAAGAACAAAATGTAATTATTAAAAAGTATTGCCACATGCTCAAGAACTTGTTTCCTTGATATTTAAGTTTAATGCTCTTGGGATATAATCTGGGAAATCCTAGAACACCAATGTAGTGTTTAAAAAAGAATTCAATTTAAGTGAAAGCACATCAGCAGGAAAGCAGCAAAAAGTCCAAATTTGAAGTGTCACTTTTTTATTTCCAAGAAGCATTACAGTCTTTTGTAATAGCTGATCTGATGAGCTCATACTCCTGCCAAATAGCTCTGTACACAGCCACTGGTAGCCACTCTTAAGTATCCAGTAACAGTAAAGCTGCTAACAGTGTGGTGACAAAGTCCGGGAGTAGGAAGAAAAAAATCAGCTGACATCTTGGCACTTTCTCTGGTTTGGTTGTGCCCCAATCACAGAATCATAGAATCATAGAATCACAGAATCATAGAATTGTCAGGGTTGGAAGGGACCTCAAAGATCATCTAGTTCCAACCCTCCCTGCCATGGACAGGGATGCCTCCCACTACATCAAGTTGCCCAGAGCCCCATTCAGCCTGACCTTAAAAACCTCCAGGGATGGGGCTTCCACCACCTCTCTGGGCAGCCTGTGACAGTGTCTCGCCACCCTCACAATGAAGAACTTCTTCCTAACATCTCGTCTGAATCTACCCACCTCTAGTTTTGATCCATTCCCCCTAGTCCTACCACTGCCCGACATCCTAAAAAGTCCCTCCCCAGCTTTCTTGTAGGCCCCCTTAAGATCCTGGAAGGCCACAATAAGGTCTCCTTGGAGCCTTCTCTTCTCCAGATGGAATAACCCCAACTCCCTCAGTCTGTCTTCATAGGAGAGGTGCACCAGCCCTCTGATCATCCTCGTGGCCCTTCTTTGGACACATTCCAGCACTTGCACATACTTGGCAAGTGCTGAAGGTGGCCTTTTGCATACATCTTGGGGGTAGGTAACTTGGCATCATCTTTTCAAACTCAGTCTCAGTTTTGCTACAAAAGTATCAAAAAAACCCTAACCCCATGAGTTCAAACTTCTATTTTCAAATTCAGCTCTGAATTACTCCATTTCTGCAGTGTCCAGCTTGAGAACTTTTAAAAGGCTTTAGGGTTTCTGGAATAGATTGGATGACTGCTTTGGACATTTGGAGAGAACATAACTTTGAAGTCATAGTTCTGGTATCAACAGTGCAATAACGATCCTGTGTTGTTGGAGATCAATAAGTCTGTGGACAAAACAAAACCCTGGAAGCATGCTTTCTCATACTAGCTCAATACTCACCTATCCTCATTAACAGAGAGTAAAATATGCTGTATAACTGCTGTGACCTATTTTTGCTTAGTAACTTAGCTACACTTATTATTATTTTTCTTTTCCTGTACAGAGAGTAGAGCTGACAATGTACTATCTCTGCAGTTTGAAAGCCATATATGTTTGAATGCCACAGTGCACTATGTACTCTTTTTCAAATTCAAATTTGCTTGAGTCAATTCATTTAACTACTGAGAATCGTCTTCCTCTGGAGATTAGTGGAAGAGGTCACTTCTTTCACATCAGACGTTTTAATCATTTTGATCATTTAATCATTGTAGCCAGTGCCTGCTGCTGAAAAAGTGTCATTTTCCAATCTTTAAGTCTCTGTTACTTTATGAGGATTGTATTGTGGTCTCCTTTTTCTTGCTAAGTATTTAGGTTTTGGGGTTTGGTTTTTTTTTACGTCTTGGAGAAAATAATTGGAGTGGGGGAGGGGTGTTGGTTCTTTACACCATGTTACACACAAGCAGTTACTTCCACACACTGAAGCAGAGAAGTTACACTACAATACGTAATAAGAAAAGATATATGTTTCTAAATGTAGTGAAGTTGCAGTAATTTTCTTGTCATTTTGAAATTGTAGACAAATCAGTCTAAACACTTTCTAGCAACTGAGGCAGAAAAAAACATAAATTTTGAATGAATTGCTGATGTGATATAAATAACAAGGATCAGTGGTGCTGGAAGACGTATTTCTTACTACAGATATTGAAAGTCATAATACAATGTTTGCAGTATCAAGTTTGGTTTTTATTTCTTATTTTCCCTTCAGAAAATATTTTTAACATTAGGTGTACTTACGACATTAGATCAATATTACATATGAATTCAAATACTTAGTCATGTATAATACCCAAACCACATGTAAAACTTTTCATTGTACTTGGTCAACACAGATACGCTCACAGCAGAACAAGCATGAGACGATCTACAAAGATGAGTAAGACAAATGGGACCCTATTTTATGACAAAAAGTTGGTGGTTTTGAAGCACTATGTTAGAGTGCTGTAGTAGCATAAGCTGGCCTTTCTAAATGATATAACCTATATGGTTTCCAATAGCACTGTGGTCATTTTAGTCACATGCAGAAGAAGCAAAATAATTTCCATGGGTATTGTTCTATACTGTGTTCTCTTCTGGCCTCAGCAATATTTGGTTTGATGGAAGTCCTGGGATCTGCACTGCACTGCAGTTTGTGATGTGGACAGGTCTCAGAAGGATCTGGCTTATTTCTTCTAGCTAAGTGGAGGGCAAGATGGTTATGACTGCTTGCTATAAATACATGAAGGACATAAATGTTAAAGAAGGAAAAAAAAAATCAAGACTGTCTAAGCTAAAGCAAAATGCAGGTACAAGAACAAGCTTATTTAAATATCCTTGAATGAATTTAGGCTCAAAATCAAAACAGAGTTTCCATCCAGAAGGAAGGTCCAGAATACCCTTCCAACAGCTATAAGTAGGCCTATAATAACTAGTGTTAAGATGGAGTGCAACCCACTTATGAACGAGATTGTTTTATGCAGTTACCTGAAACAGCAGTCCTCTAGAAGACTTCTCCAGTTTTCATATGACCTTCACTCCCACCTCAACCAAAATGACAGGTTGGGACATCAAACCACATTCACCAAGCCTAACCTTCAGCATCTAACAGAATCTGGTCCTTGTAGCTCATTGCACTAACAGTTGAGAGAAGCAGTGATGTGCAGAAAGCCATCACATTCACTAAAAATTTGAATAGTCCCGAGAAAGTGCTATCTGTTGAGGAGACTCTGAAAATAGACGAGGCAGGTACTTGAAATGAAATCTATTCTAATTAGAATAGTTTTGCACTCTGAAAAACATAAGTAAATGACAGGTTTGGATGTCTGTCAAATGGAACTAACATTACACGGCACATTTAATCTTAAAATCTAGGGATGATGACAACAAATGCACAAATCATTCAACAAGGTGAGGGCTCTCAACCTCGAGGATGCCTTGGGTGGCATCTCAATCCAAGAGCAGTGTCCCAGCAGACCCACTACTCCATGTGGAACTCACTTCATTTACCCTCCATCAGGGCTCTATTTATACCCTAGTCGAATCTGATCTGTGGTCATATATGGTCAGCAGTCTAGAAACTTCTCTCAGCCAAGGCATTTCATTGGCTGAGGGCCTTATATGTCACCCAAAGGGCCTTGCCTCTCCTGTACCTTGACTGAGGTGTGTACATGACCACAGTCATAGAATCATAGAATCATTATGGTTGGAAAGGACCACCAGGATCATCAAGTCCAACCTTCATCCTAACATCTCTCTAGCCACTAGACCATAGCCTCAAGTGCTACATCCACTCATTTTTTAAACACCTCCAGGGATGGTGACTCCACCACCTCCCTGGGCAGGCTGTTCCAGTGCCCAAACACTCTCTCAGTAAAGAATTTCTTCCACCACATGGCTAGGCAGCTCGAGCCCTTGACTGTGACTTGGAGTTTAATTCTTTCCTTTCAGTGGTTGAGAATCACAGAATCATTCAGGTTGGAACAGACCTCTAGGATCACCTAGTCCAACCTTATTTGAACATCTCCCTCACCTCTAGACCATGTCTTGAAGTGCCACATCTACCTGTTTTTTGAACACTTCCACAGATGATGACTCAACCACCTCCCTGGGCAGTCTGTTCCAATGCCTGACCACTCTCTCAGTGAAGAACTTCTTCCTGATATCCAACCTAAACCACCACTGGCACAACTTGAGGCCATTACTTCTTGTCCTGACATTAGTTACTTGAGAGAAGAGACCAGCATCAGCCTCACTACAACCTCCTTTTAGGTAGTTGTAGAGAGCAATGAGGTCTCCCCTCAGCCTCCTCTTCTCCAAGCTAAACAACCCTAGTTCATTCAGATGCTCCTCATATGACATATTCTCCAGACCCCTCACCAGCCTTGTTGCCCTTCTCTGCACTCATTCCAGCACCTCAATGTCCTTCTTGTACTGTGGTGCCCAAACCTGGACACAGTGCTCAAGGTACACCAAGTCCAGGGGCACAATCACCTCCTTACTCCTGCTGGTCACATCGTTTCTGATACAGGCCAGGATGCTGGTGACCTTCTTGGCCACCTGGGCACACTGCTGGCTCATGTTCAGCTGGCTGTCCACCAGCATCCCCAGGTCCTTTTCTGCCAGGCAGCTTTCCAGCCACACATCCCCAAGCTTGGAGCATTGCTGGGGGTTGTTGTGGCCAAAGTGCGTGACCCAGAACTTGGTCTTGTTAAACCTCATACAATTGGCCTCAGCCCATCACTCCAGCCTGTACAGTTTCCTCTGTAGAGCCTTCCTACCCTCAAGCAGATCAACACTCCCACTTAATTTTGTGTTATCTGCAAATTTACTGAGGGAGCCTTGATCCCCTCATCCAGGTAATCGATACATATATTAAACAGGAGCAGCCCCAGAACTGAGCCCTGGAAGACTCCGCTTGTGGCTGGCCACCGGCTGGATTTAAACTCCATTCACCACAACCCTCTGGGCTCACCCATTCAGCCAGTTTTTAACCCAGTGAAGAGTCCACCTGTCTACACCATGAGCCACCAGCTTGTTCAACAGGATGCTGTGGGAGACAGTGTCAAATGTCTTAGTGAAGTCCAGGTAGACAACATCAACCTCTTGGTTCTAGAAGGAGATCAGGTTGGCCAAACAGGGCCCGCCCTTCTTGAACCCATTCTGGCTGGGCCTGATCCCCTAGTTGTCCCACACTTGCGTGAGTGTATCTAAGATGAACCTCTCCATAATCTTTCCTGGTACCAAGGTCAGGCTGACAGGCCTGTAATACCCCAGATCCTCCTTCCTGCCCTTCTTGTAGATGGGTGTCACATCAGCAAGTTTCCAGTCATCCAAGACCTTCTCCGTTGACCAGGATCACTGATCAGAAGATCGCTGAGAAGTTTCAGTCTTTATAAGGGCAAGTACACCTGCTATGCTATCTCTCCTTTATTTTCACCTATAAAGCATAGCAAGAATGTATGTTTAAATTAAATACCTAAATTAGGTATCCTTAAATTAAGTATCTAATTAAGTACCTGCCTGGATCCATTCCTGTGGAACCTGATCTAGGCAAACCTGCTTTAACAGGAGGGTTGGACTAGATGACCCCTAGAGGTCCCTTCCACTGCCTATCGTTCTGTGATTCTGTAAACTTAGTGGGATTAAGGTTGGCTGTTACCATCTCGTATCAAACTGACCATTATTTTCAATTTCCGCTTTTTTTTCTGCATCACTTATTTTTTAGTACACATTTATACTATAGTCTTATTAAGAATTTCCCACGGCTTCAAATCTTGCTGCAATCTATTAAAGAGTCTTTACTCCTTCATAATAAATCGTGGGAATACACACAGTTAAATTTTAATCATTAAGGAAAACTTTATTTAACCTGTAAATATTGGCTTCATGGGTTTCTAGCCCAGTATCTTTTTCTTCATGTGATACCCTGTGGAATAAGTTAAATCCAATATTTAAGATGATGTCAATATAATCCTATTTCAATAATAAACACAAAAGACAACGTCTGTGAAGCCTAAGTAGTCCTTAGAGTACAGCACACAATACTGGAAGCATGACAAACATTTTAACGTAGCTATATTACCATAACTGAAAATAAAATCTTTAGGACCAAAGAATCTGATGCAGCAGCACCTTTGCAAGGCTATAGCTGATTCTGCTAAAACTCCAAGTAAGACTTTGCAATGTGTTTCAGATATATCAGAAATAAATAATGATGGAAGAACTGTTGGATAAGGAAACATCTGTGAATGTTTCATCTCCAATGAAACTTTTACGTGGAAAATTTTAAGCCAGTATAGCATTAAACTTAATAAAATATAAATGTCAATATCTACCAGACTTCTGTGTACAGCTTCTTTAGCTGGTGTTCCTTTTCTGTCTGTGTTCCTCTCTAGAAACAGCACTTACAAAAGCTCCAGCTTCTTTGGACAGTGGCCCCTGAGGAGGAGAGTGACAAAATCCTTGCCACTAAAACTCTGAGCAGCGGTAAAGACTCTTCTCAGCACCTCAGTTCTTTCTGCAAGGAGTTTTCTACCACTGCAGGATTTGGCTGCAGGGTTTGCCTTTGCTGTGCAGTGGTCTCAGGGAGACTACTCTGGATTCGTCCTACAATACCATGAAAGCTTCTTTCCCAATACAAAACACAGATCCACATTTGCCTTTGAGTTACCACACTACTCATCCCAGCTGGTTGAGGACATTGTAATACCACAATGGAAAGACCAGTTTGGGAGTACGGTGGCACTGCTGAAGTGTTTACAGCAGCTGAGGAGCTGGGGTATGTGCAGATCTGTATTTTCATGGATCTGGATTGTGACCAGATATGATCGGCTGCCTCAGGCTTTATTTAGCTGCTCTGGTAGGAATGCCAATACTAGTCCAACTCTGCCAAGCATCAGGCCCAAGGGCCTATGTCTCAAGTGTGAAAATATATTAGGACTTCACATCACACGCTCTCAGTTTCTTACTAATCTCTTTACCCATAATAATACAGTTTTAGCTGGCCATGGTCTGGTAATATTGTTAATAGCTACAGGTGAACATTTCCCTAGCCTCCCCCAGGACAGAGGTCCATTTCCTTATGGCTGCAGAATGAAAAGTTCCTAAAACCTGCGGGAGAAAAAAAAAAAGGTCTTGTTTTATCCAGCTGAATCTTGCATCTGAATGAAGATACGTTACACCTTTAAAACAGTAATTAGCCTACCATCAAGCAGGAATAAAAGAACAGACTCAGAGTAACAGTGCTTTAAGAAACAGAAACAACACATCTTGGAACTGACTTTGCAGGTCTCCAAAATATGAAATGTAATTAGCTAGTGAGAAATTGAGCTTAATATATTATTAAACCTTAAAGATGAAAATTAATTATTGCTATCAAGATCAATTTGAATCTAGGGGAAAAAGAAGGTCAGGTATAATCTAACAAATTCAAATAAATGTGCTTCAAATGTATGATTTTCTTTTTCAAAATAATACCTGTATTGGCATGTGTGATGTCATCTCAAAATAAAGAGGACAAATTGTAGAATCATGGGACAGTAAATCAAGGCACTAAAATGTTCATTGAATTTCCTGCTCTTACAAATCAAATCCAAGGTGGCAGAAAAAATATAGTTATCTTTCATCATTATCAATGCTCTTTTCAAGGCAGCTGAGCCTAGAGGCAGTGCTTTCCCTTCTACCACTGGAAGGCAGAAGACCAAGTCTTCCAGGACTCATTTTTTACTGTGCTTGCTAGCTTTGGGATACAATTTACAAGCTTTGTCCTATATTCCTTTTGCATTTATCTCCCTCTTTCACTTATTAATGTGGGTTAACTGAACTACTTTATCATATAAGTTCCTTCTGAAGATACATGCAACGTATTTACAGAAGTATATAGACTCACAGATATTCATATAAATTTGTAGCGAAGGTTAACCTTTGTCTTCTTTTTTTTTTAATCTGTACACATCAGCTTGGAAAGTGCAGAAGAGTATTTTCATCTTCATTATATCAAAAATAATCCTAAACCAAAGTTATATGTTCATAGACATACAGTCCAGTTTGGTAGGGAAGCCAAGGTGCCTCATTCCTCTTCAATTGTGCTGCTCACTATTTTGTCTCAAAGGAACAGCAACCCACCTCAGATTTTCTTTTTTTTTTAACCCTATTTTCTAAAAAGCCACTCAAAATATTTTCATTTTATGGTATTTCCAACTTATTTCTTCCCAATTTTTACAGTCTCTCCATGGGAAAGACATAAGATTTAAATTAGGCGTCCTCTTTCATTCTTTTTACTTTCATCGTCTATATTACCTTTGGGGTAGGAAAGAAATACAAACAATTTCCATGAGTGATCCCTTTAGCTTTCAGAATATTTAAGATGGTATGAGCTAAAGCTAGCTGGAAAACAAGATGGTGGGAGTGAAAAGCCAACCCTTTATGTCCAGGCATTGATTATAATCCACACTCAAAGCCACTTCTAAAATTTCAGCAGTATTTGAATATCTGAGCCTAGGTTGAACACAATCTCTTGATATCTTAAGGTACCTACATGAGACAAAAGGATCAGAAAGTCTACCCATTTGATCTTTTGTAGTGGATAAGCTCTTACTGATGCCTCTTAAAAGCAGGGTTAAAAACAGTGTTCTTAATTTAGAGTGGAAAATTAAATGGCCCTGAGCATGGACCGTTTGTTATTTATAAAATCTTTAAGATATTGTCTACACTATACTGTTCATTACAGATAACCAGGCCAGTGTGCATAAGCGTAAAAATTCTGTGCCAAAAACCTAAACTATTTGTAGGTTAACATTATGTTTCATTATGTCATGGAGGGAACAAAGCAGCAAAAAAACATGACGATGAGAAGCTCAATTTTGTAAAAAGAGCAAATGGTGGATAGGGTGTGCCAGCAAAAGATTTTCGTACGCTCCCACCCAAACATTAATGGCCAATTAGTACTGCAGTGAGTTGCTACAGTCAAGCCAAGGACTGTCAGACTCCCTCCAGGCTTGGACTCATTCCAACCAGTCTCCATTTCAGCTCACATCTTGAGTGACGTGAGCACAACACCCCCCAACATCTTCTTGTGGGCATCAGCTACAAGGCATCCACTAAGAAAGGTTAAGAGAAGAAATTTCACAGCTGAGAGTTATCAAAGATTCTGTAATGATCCTGTTAGGCCCTTGCAGAGCATTGCTACCAGGTAGGCTCTTGACATCAGTCTTGCAGCACTGCTGCCTTGCTTCTCCCTACACTTGGGGACATGGTTGAGAACCTTCCTTACAGGGTAACTCTTACTAGTCACATGATATAACTTTATCAGGGGAAACACACCTGAATTTCCTGAGAGCTTCAGAGAGTTTGGGTTAAATGTTCGCTTTTCTTCCTCTGCTGCCATTGTAGAAGGGAATAAAGACAACCAAGTAACAGGCAAGAAAAAAGACAGAAGATGCTAAGCATCTGATCACTGTTCATTCAGCAATCTGATCCCAGGTCTTCATTCTGCTTTTCTTCCTCTACTGCCATACCTGCTGGAATTTCTTTTCGCAAGGTAAAGAGTCTCAGTCAAATCCATTCTCTGTGTTCCTTCAGTGAGGCTTTAATCTCATTTGCACCCAGTTTTGGTTTAGCATGGACCCAAAACTTTGATGACTAATTAATTGCTTTCTCTGAACAGACACTTATTCAGATTAACAGCTGACAAGGCAGAAATAGACAACTTCCATGATAGGCACAATAAATTTTAGATACCTGATGCACTGCAATACAAAGGTGGATTGCAGACAATTCTATCTCCTCTGCAAGGGTAGTGTACTCAGAACTGAACAGCACAGACCAAAGCATCTGCTTACAGAATCACTCTCAAATGTTGATTTCACCCAAATTTTAAGCATGTAACAAAGTGCCTGAATTTGGAATACAATCCTATAATGCTACATTATGGTAAGAGAAAGATCCAGCTGGAGGCTTGTGTAGATATGGATAGGCTTTAATTGCTTTGATTTAGGAGCAGAGGAAGCATAAAGTGACTACACTCTTCATTTAGGTGTTTCTTCCAAGAACATAAATGTGAGTGGGATGAATCTGGGACTGGATTTACAGAGTATCTGGGTAGGAGTTTCAATTGTTAAAGGCTCTTTATGTTTTGTTTTCTTTTTCTTACCAGCCTAGGAAAAGATTTCTGTTCTATGAAGCTGCGTTTTCAGTATGGTGGAATAATTTGGCTTTCACTATTCAAAATGTTATTGTTTTGAATGAAAAACAATAGTAATGTTAAAATCATACACATGCTACAGTTACATCAACTTGGTCATAACGGCTACTCCTGAGACACACTGATGTAACCAACACCTCTTAGATGTGGGACCATCCATGGCAGAAGATTTTTATTAAGAGGAAATCTTATTGCAAATTCAGCCTTATGCTTTTGTAAGAACAGAATTTACAGGTAAAACATCACAACTACAATCAGAGAAAGTGCAAAAATGAACCTTTTGTACTGTTTTGTACTTTTCCTCCTTTGAA
>JAVFHW010047088.1:0-11667 GCA_032159205.1 Eurystomus glaucurus suahelicus
ATGTAAATACCAACTTCACTCAGAGCTCTTCTTGGCAACAGACACCAGCTTAGCTATTAATCTTATAAAGTAACTCCAGGAATACTGCTGGTAGGCAAACTCGTTGTATCACTTTATTGCCATGGGAAACAGAGTTGTCATTTCCTTAATTCTTTTCTGTGTATATATCCTCATAAAACTAAGTAAACAGATTGTGCTGAGCAAGACTCTCGCACAGTCTTGACATAGACGTTTTTACCACTGTAAAACTGGTTGTGAAGCTGAGCTCAAGTCACTTGTACTACTAAAGCCCTACCTCATTCTAGGGGTGAGAAGAGGGTACAAGAGAAAAGGGAGGTTGGGGAGGTTTATAAAAAAGGTAAATAAAAATCAAATTGCATGGCTTTATTAGCCTCAAAACCATATTTTTACATATTTTCCTAATCCAAACGTTAAGGTACTTGTACAACAGAATCTGCAAGGCACTGGCACTTACTAGCTACAAAAAAAACCAACCACCAACACACATGCGCACGCATGCACACACACACAGAATCTCTTCAGGCCCAGATAAATTTTGTACAAAACTAGAGATCCACCACAAAAGATTCAATAATCAAGTGACTAAGGCTCTCCCTCAAAAGAGGAGTGGAATGAGTGTTTAACAGATTGTTCATCTAACGGTACAGAGACATGAATATTTTACTGATTCAGATTAGCGAAGCT
Source organism: Eurystomus glaucurus suahelicus (assembly GCA_032159205.1). Classification (NCBI taxonomy): domain Eukaryota; kingdom Metazoa; phylum Chordata; class Aves; order Coraciiformes; family Coraciidae; genus Eurystomus; species Eurystomus glaucurus. The sequence continues at coordinate 706 of JAVFHW010047088.1, forward strand.
GACACAACCAATACCCTGGCAAACTACACCCTGGAGTGGAGGAACTTCTAAAATCAGCTCTGCCACTGAGCTTCTAAATTGACATTCTGTGTCAAGGAGCAAAGACCACCTGGGTGAGGGCAAAGCCACAAAAACACAGGTGGGCCAAGTTCTGCCCCTGGAACCTGAAGCCAGTGGGGAAACAAAACATTCTGCTAGCTTGTGACTCATCCACAGGTCAGCTCCAACTCAGGGCCCACAGCTCAGGCCCCAGCACTTCGACTTCGAATTAGGAGAGAGACAAAGGCATCTTTGAATAAACCACACTCTTGGCATTTCCAAAATACTTATGTAATCTGATAGGAAAACATTCAACTCCACTAAAGGAAGGTGTGGACTTTCTATCTGTATGTTACTGGACCATACACGTAACACATTCTATTAGGAAAAAAGAACTAAGCAGCCAATCTCATAGGACTGCAAGGACAAATGTAACTTTTCAGTTATAAACTTCACTCCAGTTCCTTCTAGCAACCTAACCTTTTCCAAGGAACTTCTCCTTTCACCACAGTAAGCAAAGGACCCTCCACAAACTGTGGAAAACAGTTTAGTAAGTAGCAGCAACACTACGAATGACAAAACTCGAGGTTACTGAAGTTTCTGGGGCTGAAGCACACCCCAAAGAATCTAGCTCCCTAGACACAACACCTCATTTCTGAGCAGGGTCACGGGGATCAGTCCTTGTTTGAAGAAGAATACAGACTAAGTTTTGTAAAAACACAACTGCACAGAAGAATAAAAGGTTTGCTGATATGAAGGTATTACGCTGATCCTAGGCACCCATCTTTATCTACAGATGTGCAATGAAACTGGCTTTTTTTGTGGGAGGGCTTGATAAAAAGCCAGGTTACCTACACTGGAATGTTTTCTCCCAAACATAGAAATCATTCCTAGGAACTAGAAGGAAACAACAGCAGAGATTAAGAATAATTGACCTATTATGAAGGTAAATAAGCAAATCAGAAATTGTAGCACACCATATTTTTAAAAGAAATATCTGTAGACAAAAAAAAAATAAACATTCTCAGGAGAATCTCAAGAAACTACATACCAGTAGCATAAACAAATGAGCTTCTGGAACTCATTCCATAGTCAATACCAAAGAACCTCTTCAGGTCTAGTATGGGTGAAGAAATGCAAGGATTTACACCTCTAAAAAGCCACCACAGTCCCTGAATATCTCTCCACTCACTGCATCCCTAAAAGGCATTGCTCCTTTCTTAGAAGGTACTTGTTTTCTTTTAGGCATATCTGTCTATGTCAAGATAGTCACATAAATTTTCAAGTGTTTGCTGAAAAAAAACTCCAATTCAGGTAATAGCTATGTAGTAAAAGTACAACAAACTGGTCAGGAATTTATTTTGCCTTGCTCTCCAGTACACTGAAACCAAAATTAAAATTGGCTCATGCTTACGTACTTTTTTCCTAAGCATGTTACAATGTACTTTAAGTGTCCTTTTAAGTTTCTCATGGGTGACACCCCTTCTAGTATTTTAAAACTATTATACCACTCTTGACCCTCCCTCCTTTTAAAATTTGCAATTTATGATGGAATTAAAATCTCAGATCTCAAAAAAATCCTCATGGATAAAATGGTCTCATTTTAGTAAATACCCATTGAAGTCATGGTCATAAATCTAGCACACTAAACTTGAGCAAGAAAATAGATTCGTGCTTACCTACTTTTGCTTTATGCATATTAGAATGTACTTTAAGTGCCCAATTTAAATATTTCCATGGAGAAATTTTCTGGGCAACTTGGCATCAAAATATTTCAGCATAATGTTTTAACAGTTAACAGTGTTTACTAAGTATTGATATGCTATGTATTCGAAAAATAATTTTAGTGATCTCACCTATCCCTGGTTTTCATTTGTACAAAAGCAAAGAGAAGTCTTCTCTTTCAGGTTAAGTTCACAATGCAAACACCACAATACATTTTAAATTAACACATTTTACAGCTTTCCTGTTCTTAAAATAAATACGTATACACTACTTAATATTTGCAGAACTTGTCATCTTACCAAGAACTGATGGATGCATGGCAAAAGCACTATATCGGCCAAAGTAAAATAAAGCCCTTCTGCAAAAACATGGTCCAGAAGCGGAAGGTCAGAGGTTTTTGTTCTCCTGATGTGAGGAGCCTCCCTGTTGACTGGATCTGATACATCCTGGACAAGTAGCTTAGAGAAAGCTATGCTCAGTTCCAAACTTGGGAGCGGATGTTCCTGTATTTCCACTGTTTTTCCTTCCTCTGTTGCTTCTTTACCAAGTACAGGTGCTGCAACCTTGGCACCTGCCTTCTGTTGTTGAAGTTTTTGTCTTCGAATTTTGTCATCATTATGTACTCGGACAGGTTCCCCGAGCTTCCTTTCAAGCTGTAAAATGTCAGGAGGAATAGTCTGACAGTGCTCAGGAGATGCTGTCAAAAATCCTTCAACAGCCAGAGGTATGCTGATCTCACACAGTCTGGTCCACTGGCTAACCTGTCAGAAAAAATTGCGTTAATTAATGTCTCTACAGAAAGAGAAACAAAATCCAGGGTACTTTTTTGTCCACTTAAAGAAATTCCAGCTTTGAAGACATTCTTGATAATCTTAGAAGCTCAGATATTCTGTATCACTTTTGCAGTAGCAGAATTAGGAAGCTTGATCTTATATATAGAAGAATGAACAGTTATCCAGTACAGCATATTTTTATTCCTTATTATTGGCATAAGATTAGGGTGGCTGCATAACTCATGAGAAGCAAAGCTGTGATCAATTCATATATGTCACCTCTACCAAGTGCTAGTAATAAAACCAGATTACACCGAACAGATTCTGGGCACAATTATTTTACAGAACTGCATTATATCTAGTGGCTTTTTTAGCAGGCAACATCTTTAGTCTAACTGAATAGCACCTTAAAAAATATTACTTTTTTAAATATCCTTATTCCTGTCCTCTTTTTCTTATTATGTGTACTTCAAGGTTTTAAAACTTTTAAGTCTTGGCTTTTCTTACTCAGTTTATTCACTTTGTAGCCATCTGAAATACGGAATCAAGTTTTCCAGCAGTTCCAGGAAGAGATTAGAACCAGAAGTTTCTGGAGACCGTCAAGGACAATTTCTTTGTGCTAGTGCTAGATGGACTAACATGGGGACTTCCCCAGATCCGCTACTCACCAAGAGGGATGAACTGGGTTGGAGGCATAGTTATCAATGGCAACCATGGATGTAGCAATCATGAAATAGCGGAGTTTAACTTCCTGGGATGAGTGAGGAAGGCAAGTCTAGATAGATGAGCTGCCAGATGCATAAACTACTATCTGATAAATAGGCCGAAATATCACCTCAAAGGGTAGCAGTGGTTAATGGTTCACACTCTACCTGAAGGTCTGTTAGAAGTGGAGCTCTTCAGGGGTCTATGCTGAGGCCTGTCCTATTTAACTATCTTTACCAATGACCTGGAGGGGAAGACGGAATACACTCACATGAAGGATGACAATGAGTTGAGCAGAGCAATCAACAAACTCCAAAAACCAGCTGCCAGTCACAGGGGCCTGCACAGGCTGGAGAAGGGGCTCACAGGAACTGACATGAAACAATAAAACATCCTGCACCTAGGATGGACTAAGCCTCTGTAATGGTACAGGCGGGGGACTGACTACCTGGCCAGGAAGCAGCTCTGCTGAAAAGACCCTAGACATCCTGGTGAGCACAAGCCAAACACAAGCCAGCAGTGCACCCTGGCAGTGATGAAGGCTAACAGTATACGGTGCTCTTGAAATAAAAGTTAAGAATAAATTAGGTATTTCTTAATTTACTTCAAACTGCAAGAGCTGTACTTTATAACTCATTGACTACACTGCTAGACATGAAAAAAAGATCTGACCTATTTGTTTAATCTTAAGGTTCTTTCTGTGCTGCTAAAAAGTAGACTACAAAAATAATAATTGTTCATATTCAGGCCAAAATAGAGATACTTCTCCATTAAGGAAATTTCATTTTCTAAGCTAATCAAGTTTCTTACTAAAAGAACTTAGTTTACATCAATATTAAAACTCTACTTCAGAGCAGTTAATGCTTATAAAAAAACCCTGTTAATGTGTCTAAGAGAAAGAGATGTACTCACTTCAGCACAGGCTTTTAAGCAGGTCTTCTTAAAGCCTAAGAGTTCTAATACATCCTTTTTAGATGGATCTGCCTCGTATGTTTTCTGTATAATATGTCTTAAGACAACAGAAAGCCCAGCTCGGCAGAACTTGCCATCTTTCACGACAACAGCAGGTAAACAGCAGCTCTGCACAACCACTGGAAGCTGACACTTGGAGATTAAATGGACCTCAAGATCACCAAGGAGGTTTGTCACAAACTGATCATCCACACCTTCACCGGTCGGCACTAAGAAAACTTTGAATAATTTGCAGTCGCAGTAGGATAGCAAAAACAGTGAAATAGATGTATGAAGAGGGAAGATACTATCTCTGTACTGATGAGAAAAACCCAAATATAAATGTTCTTCAGCGACACTATCTTTCATCTTCCTCCCGAGCTGAAGCTCCTGAAATAGAAACGAGAACACAACATTCATAAAAGAATACAGAGCGTAGAACAAAAAGGAGGGTTTGAAACAGCAGTCCTTCTACCATCAGCTAAACCCAATTTTAACATAAGACACTATTAAAGACATCTTGCCTGAATAAAGGGACTGCAGATGCTTCCTGAAGGAAAAGAAGGGTTTCACATATACACTGTCTCTTCAGATACAAACCACTGATAGGGAAAATTATCTGTGCAACTTTATTTTACCTTTTAGCCTATTTCTGGTATTAAACAAAACATCACAAACCAAAAAAAAAAATCTTTTCCTTCAGTTTTCTTAGCATATAAACATTCTATAGCAAGGCTTTAAAAAAAAAAAAGAAACAAACAAAAACCTCCCACAACATTAACCATATACTATTGAAAAAACAAGTTCCTGAGCATGTATCTACAACAGTCAATTTCCTAATGCACAAATCTATCTTTCTGTAACTGTTAGAAAGCATATATAGAGTATACAGGCCATGAGAAATAATACTGGTTTCTGTATTAAAAATTAATCTAGAGCCTGGCAAGATACTAACTGAAGGTCAAGATGACACATAAAAAGAAAGAAAAACCAACCAACATTCATTTCAAGAATGCTACATGAAGACCTCAAACACACAACTACTTTAAAGCTGTTAAATACTATAGTAACATAGCTGACATTAATGTCTTCTCAATGTATTAAAAATTTAAATTCATTTTCCTTATACTTGGCTGAAAATTACATTTTCCCTATTAAACTATTCCATACCAGTTTAATATAAAACAACTATGCAATGATTTTTTTGCTCCATCACTCAATAAAATTTCCCATGTACGTATAAATCACAACTCATATTGAAAAGTTTTAGACACTAGATGGCACTCTTAAAACAATCATTATAGAAGAAAGCTTTATTATAATGAAATAAAGAAATTTCAATGTTAAGAAAGGCCAGTATGGGGGTTTTTTTTTATATGTGCATATATATATACATATATATCTCACATAGGAACAGCATCACTCTTTCAAATAACTGTCTAGATTAATAATGTCTCTGTACAGTTACATGAATATGATAATTATTTAAAAAGCAAAAAAGGTTTTCATTTGATGTATCTAGATCATTGGATTTTTTTCATGTAGAGGTGTACATCAAATTTACTATTTTACATCATCTATCACTGGGCCAAATCAATTGTCCAAAAAGAGGCAGTGGAAGAATAAAATCAAGTCTACCTGACATTAAGTAAAGATCATAATAATGATTGTCATAGTGAAGTATTTTTAAACTACTATATTACGTCTCAGAAAAACAGTGGCTCAACATAACAGTACTTTTCTTTAGTTAGTACATCTGCCACACAAAGAGTAGTACAATACATAATGAAATACCCAATTTCCTTAAAGCTATTTTATTTGGCTAAATCTTGACAGCATATAAGCAGAGGTATACCCAATACGGTAAGTACTGCTCGTGGAAGAAATTATATAGTACAGATACTGTTGAGATTAGTCAAGAAGAGTTAGTCTTACCTACTAAATCCACAGTTACTGGCATTTAAACTCACATCCTTGACTACAGCAACTCTTTCAATATTAAACAATTCCTCATATACATTTGGGTTGTTTTTATTCACCTTAGACATTCACCTTTCAAGTCACTTCACCACTGAATGCTTTTCTTCTGATTAACCCTACTGAACATAATCAGCTTTTTTTGTCATTATCATGCTGTATAGAACTGCTAAATATTGGTAAATTCTGAAGAGGTTTCTGCTTCCAAAGTATATTATTCTGTAGTTTCCATCAGTTAATCACCCGTTCTTACAGATTTTCCCAGACACATCACTGAGGACTGCACAAGGAAAACCTTAACCTTTCTACCACACCGGTACTCTCAATAGCTGCACCAACCCTTGCCTATTTTCATCCAGTAGCAGCTCTGAAGCACTGCTTCCCCACAGAATATAACATATCGTTAGGCTAAAAATAAAAAATAAATCCTTAAAAGATGCCCAAATAGAAGTACTACTTAAACAGGCTGCTGATGAAAATTATGAAAAAGTCCTGCCACGAAAACTGGTAGATGAAAGGGCCAACACTGCCAATATGAAATCTTCTCCAATCTGTTGAACAAAACTACTTCTACCCGGTAGCAATGAGTAATAGATAGCAGCCATCAGTCAGTCCCAGAGACAGTAAGTGGCTGGAAATAATGACTTGTTGGTTATTGGTTTCTCTGTATTCAACCGGGAAATGCCACAGCTGACACTATCCTTATTAATCCACCTGTCTTCTTGAAGTTTGAAATCTGACCGGTCAAATTCAGCTATTCTTATCTTCAGGTATACAACTATCACCTACAGAAGTCACACAAACCAGATAAACCCATACAAGGATCTTGCTGAAGCGGGATAAGCAGATGTTGTCCAGAGCTACCCACTCCATTCTCCTGACAGGTTCAGCAGAACAGGAATATGCACACAGCCCACTTCATTTAGTCCACAGTATCTTCATTTAGAGTCACTTCTCTCCATCATTTTAGGTAAGGCTCCAGATTTTGTGCTAAGAAAAGGTCTGTTACACTCAGAAAAGGTCTGCTCTTCTAAATGCCTTGAAGAGAGAACCTCTAGGAGACAGCTGGGCCAGACAGCTTGAGGGTGGCTCCTAACTTCTTCAAAACTCAAGGTAATTTTTTGTAAACATATGCAATAATTTACCACTACTGAGCTGCAACATGGCCAACTACACTGCAGAGACTGAATTATTTTTCTGAACCAAAATGAACTTCTACAAAGACAGAAAGAACACAGAAACAGTGACACTCATGATCTGCTTACACAGCAGCACTGTGCTTATGCTGTAAAATCATAGGTTTGCAGAATTGATTGAGAACAAGTTAATTTGGGGAGGAGAGGAAGAAAGGGCCAAGACTTTCCTCCCCCTTCAGCCAGAGCACTAAATTAATGTTGTTCAGCATGCAGCCGCAGAAGTGGCCTCGTAAAGGATACAGTAGAAATGTGAAACTGCAGGTGACAGGGAGTCCAGGAAACTACTTATTTTGATGGTGGCTCAGACTAAGATAAACCAGTCTTGGTATCACACACTGAATCACCATAGTATCCTCAAGTCCCATGACTTGTTACACCTTCTCCACAGAGTCAGTTCAGACGCTGACTTGGTTCTTTCTTGTATTCTCCTTCCTCAGGTAAACCCACCTCACTATGTGCTTGGCAGGGCTTAAAATAAGCTGAAGACAGCCTATGGGAGAGGTTCTCATTTAAGACTGTCCAGTGCAACACAAGTTACTGTACTCGGTGGCCACCAGTCCTCCAGTACCTGCCTGTAGTTATCTATTCATGAGCCCAAAAAGGACAAAAATGTTCCCCAGTAACTCTCCACAGAACTGAACAATTCCACTCCATGAAGCACAATGTACCAGTGAATAGGTCTATAGAGATAAACACAATGCTCAGTACAATTAGAAGCTAAGCGACTCAAACACAGGCAGCTGTATTAACCCTGAAATAAAAACATTGACAAGAATCTCAGGGCTCTTATTGAAGTTGCAATATCTACTGTTGAATTTTCTGATATATAAAGAAGCCATGTTTTATTCTAGTTGAATAGGCAGTTATTTTTAATAAGTATTCCAACAGCTAGATTCTCCTTTAGCTAGGTTTTGTGCACGTTTGTTGCATTTATCCAAAAAAAGCAAAAAAATTTCACTACCACTCATTCATAAAACATTCATTAGCTACTCAGATTTTTTTAAAAAAATACATAGATATGTAAGTTCAAGGGCCAAATGGCATTCTGAATAAAGCAAGTCTCTATTAGAGATTCAGTTTCATTGCCACTATATAGAGCTCACAGCACATGGGATAACAACAGAAGACATTTTAAGCTATTTAGAACGTCCTTCTACACCAAGAACAGGGAAAAAAATGGCGTTAGTTCAATTGCTGAGAAAATCTTTTCTAAATCACATTCTCTCACTGTCTGACTTCTAAACGCAGGTGTCTATCAACTTTGGAAAGCACTGCTTAAAGTCCTCCACCTTTATTTTTCATAAAGCGCTTACATATAAAGTGTATTTTCTGAACTCATACAGAAGTTCCATACAGACTGTGCCACTGCCAAGTAACATGCCTAACTTGGTAACAAGGATTTTTTTCATTCATATTTGAAGTTAGAATATTTACAGTAACCCATCACGTTTCTCTTGCTCTTATTCCCCAAGACATCAAAAACCTCTTCACCACAAAAAAGGATTATTCAGTGACTACTTCAGGTTTATGCAGGAAAAGAAAAGGAAATATTAACTACAGGGATGCTTAAATTTATGTACTTTTTGGACCAGGAGGACAGACTTTTTTGGACTACAAGGTAGTGAGAGCTAGCAACAGAAAACTCCACTCTGCTTTTTTGCACTGAGCTTTTCCACGTCAACAGAATTACTCTAATACTTTAATTCCCACAAAAACTTTAAAAGCATTTTTAACAAAACAGGCTTCTGTAATGACTGCAGCTCATTACATACTTATTTCAATAGAATAGCAAAGCATTGTCTGGATTTATTTATTTCATTAGCTACCGTAAAAAATTCTGTCCCCTTACCACAACAATAACTGAACATCTCATAGGCATTCCTCCCAAAAACCTTGCAAGGCAGAGGTTTCCTGTATTCCCACTATACAGGTGAAAAAGATGAAGCATAAAGAATTTTTAGCTTAGTGTCACACAGGAAGTCTGTCCTAGAGTCACCCTAAAAATCAGATAACTTATTTTGTTGTTTGTTTGGTTGTGTTGTTTGGGGTTTAAGTCCACTCTATGAATACAACATAAAATTACAATCAGGCCAATATTATTCCCAAGTCTCCTACAGAAGAGGCATCAAGATACGTCTGTCCAGGAGTTCTGTCCATAAGTGACTTTATCCATGTTTCCTTACTGTTTCCTGTGAGAAGATAAAGATTGTCACTTCAACTGAACCATAGATTCTTGCACGGCCATTTCCCACTTCTCTCCTATCTTTTACTTCAGAGAATTCCTCCTAACATCTTGTCCCTAAAGCACAGATGTTTATAAAGTCATTTCCTACATTTTTTGTTTCTAAGAGAGTTGTTTTTCTGCACTACTTTGGCTCTGTAGAGTACATCTTCCTTGTGAATTTATGCACAGCCTTTCCTTTAAAAGATTTAACAGCCCACCTGGCTGCCTGTTCTCATTTAAGTATTTTCATATAACTACTACCCTTCCATTAAACATGATTAATTTATGAATCCTTTGGCAGCTCACTAAGACAAAAGCAGCCACAGACACACACGATAAAACAAAACACAGAACACAGAACTAACCACACCAACAAGACATTACAACATTACTCTACTCACTCACAATACTTTTCTGGCACTTTTTTTCCTAATTAGACTGTAAATTCTGTGGGAAGAGGTGGGGTTTTTATTCTATACTGGCCTTATTTACAGTAGTGACTGTTAAACAAGGGAAGGGGAAAAGTAATGAACATCACGGGATCTGCAATGTAACTGAAAGGTGAGATGTTGTGTATCTTTGGCATAAAGATCACCTCGAATATTTAAAATTAATATACATTAAGTATCATTTTCACTAACCATATGGTTTGTTATAACTTCCTCTTCCCTTTCAACATGCACTAAACAGTTAGTTTCACTGTGCTACTGTGTTAAGAGTGTAATAAAGGGGCATAAAAACCAATGTTTCCAAGGAAAATTAAAAAATTAAAAATAAGTATATAAACATCCTCTTCTTTTTAGCTCCTGAAAAAGTTCTCATTTATTTGTTGATTACCGCATTGGAAACCAAAACTTTTGTTAAACAGGCATATTAACATTCGAGAAACATTCAACATAAGTCATTTTAAAATGGAGTTTTTTGAGAGACATTCAATATCTGTAATTTTAAAATGTATTTTTCCTCCAGCAAATATTTCGCTTAGTACAAAGTAACATTTGTGCTTTAACACACGTAATTTCAGAGGCTGGAGTTTTATTTCTATCCAGACAACCAAATTGCTGTATGGGTTGAGGGCCACCACGGCACCCTCAGGTGAACCCAAAGGGAAGCAATTTCTGCCAGGTGTATTAATGAAACAAAAATTAACGGTTCAAGAAAGCAAGACACGGGTGATGAAAGGGAGAAGCCAACCTTGAAGAAGACAGCACAGCAAAATTTGATTATTGCAGAAAATAACACCACCAAGTTCAAATTCCTGTGTAGACCTACTCCATAAAACTTCCACTCCAAGCCTGTTTGTCAGCCCACAAAAAAAACCGGACCTGGTGGTCAACACGGAAACCTTTTATTTATTTCTTTTTTTTTTTTT